>JAQIWN010000895.1:0-25275 GCA_034699025.1 Entomobrya cf. arborea Gr-Col-00668
TATTTGTTTTAGATTATTTATATTTAGAATAATTCGCACTTAGAAGAGTTTAATTAGAATATCTTTGATAGACCCATGCAAGTCATGCATGAATATAAAATGTATGCTTCAAAGAATTTACCGTGTGTGAAAGTACTTTCATGCAACTACTGAACACCTTCAATTGAATTTTAGGCAAATGAATAGAGAAATTTAAGCTAAAATTTTCACGAAACGTCTTAATATAAAAATAGTTCGTGCACTGGCAAATTATTTGTAACCCTGTGAAAATTTAACAAAAATAAAAACTATTTTGCTGAAACAAGCGAAAAAATAGTTTTAAAAATTAGGAATATGTCAGTAAAATTATCTACATAGCAGTTTATGAACTCAACATGTTCTAATTGAACCGAGTTTTATTATTAGCCGTACAATAATTCGTAAAAATAGAAGACATACATAATCTTGAAACGCAAAAAGAGTCAAGTACTTTGCGATCGTTTGCCTTATTCACTATAAATTATACAACCAAATTTTTCCAGTGGTCTAGCCAATTTTATCCAAATTGTATTTCTTTTTATTCCTTATATACTCAAACAGGTCATCTCTATTCCAAGTTAAACTCAAACAACCAAACTAGAAACTTATTTTGTAGGAAACGTCAATCGCTATTTTTATCGGTGCAAATACTTTGTATTAAGGTTCAAGTGAAATGACCTCTTGGAAAAGTTTACCATGTTAAAATCTACTCCGCTAAGGTAATTGCACTTTCTAGACTAGAGGTCAACCATTCCAATTTCAAAACATTATTGTAAACTTGTACAAAGGCTGAATATTCGATAAATGTTTACAACAATAATCTTGAGCTCATTTTATTTATTTAAATGACGTCCATCTATGTAGCTCACACAGTCAATTTAAGTAGAACCGTTTGATCTGGTTACATCACACACCTATCCCACGTGAAGCAGAGTCAAACATGTAGTCATTGGAAATGATAGAAACATTAGAATCGACAAACGATTTTACAGATCCTTGCCTTAAGACCCCAAAACAGAAGAAAAACAATTTAGCAATTTTCTCATCCTGCTATCATCTTTAAAACTGTAGGTTGACTCGATTTTCTTACGGAAATGGAACCTACTTTTTTCAACAATGCTGTTAGAAAACAGGCTTTTTTACTCTTCAGAATTTTAATGAAAAGAGTATTTTTAATTGTTTTTGTTACATTTTTTCTCTTTCAATGGCATCTAAATTTGATGCGTATTTCGCGGATTTAGTTACATAGTTGAGGTATTATTATAATAAGTATTATAATATTACAATATTTTTAAGTACAAATTATATTTAGTTGTTCACTACGCATATGAACAAAGCATATTGTGTGTACAAAAAATGGTTAGATACGACTAGGGATGCCGTCCTGGCTTTTATTACTCAAAAGTACCTAAGTTAAAGGAGGTGTTTTTGAAAAAGACAGGTATATGAGTTCATGACTAGGAGTTCCTCCAACTAGGACAGGTATTTTTGCGTGATTTTTTTTCTTTTTACAGTTGATGCTCAAGGTAATTAAACGGTTGAAAAGAATGTGAAGTAGTAATTTGTTATAAGCAGACAAAACAACATGGTAAACCTTGAAACACGAAAGGGATTTCACAAAAGAAAATATAACAAAGCAATAACTTAAGGTTTTTAATTACAGCAAAGACATTCACTTAACTTTACGGGGGTAAATTCTGTTGAATTTTAATGATTCAAGCTAGAAAACATCCTTCAGTACATTTTTCAGCTAGCCTACCCTACCAACATCCCATATATTTATTAAAATTGGAATGGGATCTTTTATTTTTTAAATGGTCATGTTGTCGTGAAATAGTCAATGTACTATAGATGGGTTTTTGGCTGAAATTGTGATTGTTTATTGTTCAAACTCTAGCACAGTCATGCAAAGTGCCTTGCAGAATAAAAGTAAATTTTTCAGTTTTAAGGTTATGAAGCTGCTTAAAAGACTGATATTAATGTCGAACGAAACCGAATTTCTATTTATACGTTAATAAAATTCTTAAGTGACCTTCATGGACAAAATGCGAATCATGCTAGTTTTCCCATCTTGTACTTTATATAATTATTTGTCTTGTGAAGCATGAAATTTTTTGCTGACTATTGACAGACTGAAAAGCCTATTTAAAGATCTTCAGGAAAGATATCCAAGTCCAGTTTACAAAATAATTTGGTTTGAAGGCACCTTACATTATTAAATAGATTTGGAGACAAATAGCTTCAAGGCAAGCATCAAATGTATAGTTTGTGTTCAATCTTTTAGAAGGTCGTGATAATCTATTCCCTATATTTGTCTTTGATTGCCAAGTGCCCAATAATTTTTCTAACGAAACGAGAGTGAAATTGAGGAAAAAAGTAAGAAGCTTTTATTTTTATCAAACGTTCCGCAGCTTTTACAACTTACGATCATCTCTACAAAAATGTCTTCAACTTTCTTTGTTGTTCAGAATCGGTAAAAGCTTTAGTAGATTTTTCCAATTTACTACAAGGTTGCACGTTCCAATAAAGTAAAGTCAAATACATTATGTGACTATTTGTCGAAATATATAATTGTATTGTGCTGTTGTTAATGTCTACTGTCGCCCACATCAAACTCTTAGAAAAGATATACTGAGATTAAGAACTCTCTAGCATGTCGTTTTTCTAAGGTTTCGTTGCAATTATCTTGATAGCTTTGTTATTTTCCCGATTTTTTGGACCTAAGTTTATGTCTTATACTTTCACAATCACTTATATCATTATCTTTTGTAATTTTCTACAAAAGGAAAGTGTAAAGCTTATGGTGGATCATAAACTTGTGCGACAAAACATAAAACGTGTTCCAAGCTTTTAGCCATCATTCCAGGGCACGATCGTCGTATTTTCTGCAATCTCCGATAAATGTTTTTTTGTAATTCTTTTACTTTGATCGACTAGCTTTGTGTCAATGTTATACATGCAGTATGTCTAGGTCATGATTTCAAATATCTGTCCAATACAAAACGTTTATGTAAGAAATATTTTTCATCATAATTTCTAAAATATTACATGAAATTTTATGATTTTACTTGCCTTACATTTACACATTTTTTTGGTTATCTGAACTTTATTTCAACGTGTTCCTTGGATATCATTTTGAAAATTCTGAGTCATTCTTTTGTTAATTTTATCAAGCGGAAGATCAAATACACGTGTTTACCCTTGAGCTAGACCCTTTTCCTGTTAAAACTAAAACTACCTTTCTCCATTACTTTCTTTTGAAAAGTCTAAAAAAACTTGTATACGCGTAAAGGTTATGTAACTATTCGAAAGGATAGTTAATCATGAAGAACAGAAGGAAGTTAAGATATTCAACAGCAGAATCGTCCTGGAACAAAAGTGAGTAAGTTCATAAGACAAAGTGAAAGCAAGTAAGTCTAGTTTGAAGTAAGAACCTCAAAGGTTTTAAACAAAGAACTTTGATATTAGACTTTCGCTTCCTTTTTATGTCTTTGTGACATTTTAACCACATACATTAACATTATTTAGGTGAAATTTCGAAGCCTTTTTTTAGCCTACAAGATGTTTTAGAGTGCACTGTTCAAGAAACAAACAAGGAGAGTATAAAAGAGACCATCTGAAGCTCGATTACCACTTTCACGCATCGCATGAAAACAAACCAAATTCAAATGCTTAACGTTTTTATATTTTACATAGCAAATACTATTACGAGCAAAGTCTGGTCTTCAGTAAAAAGCTTTAAAGTTAGGAAACAGCTGCTTTATTTAAACTAAGCAAGATACTGATATTATCGAAATACTAAAATTTGTTTAATCTACATAAGCATTTCAAATAACTTAGTTTAAAATTAACTTGGCACTTGAAAAAATGTGCCTGGTCTCATTCTCAAAAGATCTTAAGATTTTAATCAATTCAATAACCTTTAAACAAATTGTATTGAGTTTTCCCAATCTTTTCAGTATTTTGTTTTGAAATTATTGTAGGTATCTTGATAGAATTTTCTGCCTATTATGCAATAAGTAAACATTATTAAGTAGATGAATGGCGAACAAAGTTCTCGGAAGTCTTGTAATTTGTCTAGGTAAATAAACCAGTCTTACCTGTCGTGAGTAAAATCTCTAAAAAGAGCAAATTTATTTAGGAATGGTGTATCTGTTTAGCCTTAGCCTACATAAATTGGAAGAGACAGCATCTTGTCAAAAGACAGAGAATTTAGTTTTGGTTTAATGGAAAAGCCTTGTTTCACATGTTCAAATTGACTGATCCTTCAACTCAATCATGGTTCTGAGAAGAAACGTGCTTATATCAATCGGAACATTGAGTGTGTATAGAACGTTAAAAGGAAAAAATGTACACACAAATAAATCGTACTTGTTTAGATATATCTTCCCCAATACGTTTACTAACTGCTAAGCTTACTAGCTTTACAGTAGTTTGTTACAAAGTTTCTACGGAAAACAAAAACGCCTTATTTCAGAAAAAAATCGACACAAGTTAACTTTCCAAACTGATCAGCAGAATACATTTTTTGTTGTCTTGTGTGATAATGATATTCTCCAGACAATATGAAAGAAAGCTGTCGGAAATAAGTTACATGACCAGAATAAATAACATCAAGTCTACAAGAACGGCATTGCAAATTCTTCAAAAAGTTTTTTGACATTATGTGCGGAAAAGTACTAGCGATTCCCCTAACCAGCATTTCTTCAAGCTTTCTTTGGCTGTCCCAAAGCACACCTTGTTTGCTGGCTACTTATGTTAGTATTTCGTTGTAAATATTTTATGAGTAACGAAACAACAACCGTTACTTTTTATTCTACAAAAATGCTTTAGAAAATAGCAAACTACAGTTACTGAAAAGGAATCCACACAGAAGACATGCAGAAAGAAAGATCACAGTTTGCATGATTATTGTATACTTGTTTTGGAAGTATTGCAAAGTATAAACCTAAACGCATCGGAGCAAAAAATGTCTCCATCGCCATGCAACTGAAAGTTTTCTGAGAATTTCATTACAAAAAAGAAAGCGACAGTAAAGGACGAAAAAAAACGATTTTTTTTACTAGGCACGAACAACAAAAAATACAACAAATTTGAAATGAAACAAAAGTTGATTTCATGTGACAAGGTGAAAGTTGCTTTAGTTCTATTTTTGTAAGTTTTGGTAACTTTTAAAGTTTTAAGAAACATGGTCCAAAAATTAAGAATATCTTCTTGAAAATGGAAAAATAAAAATGGTGAAAACTTGTAAAACTTTAGCAAAGAGACTCGAGCAACATAATGTTTTACCATTCCACTCACTAAATATAAAATAGTTAAATATCTGAACAAGGTAATTTTACTGCTTCTTCATTCAGCTTATTTCCCTAAGTTATCAATGCCAAGCAATACTTTCCATTTTTACAAATAAGTGATTAACAATACTCTTAAAGTATTTATTTTTGAATGAAAGTGTTGTCGAAAACTTTCGAGTTATTTATTAGGGATCAGCCATATTTTTTCGCTCTTTATTTGATTTTACGTCATCTGCTTTTGTAATATGCAATATATACATATATATATATCTTTAATTATACAAGTGTGAAAGTCAATAAGCTTAAGCAAGAACGTTCTGGATTATGGTATTTACACTCTGATTGCAAATTCTTCGTCCCAGTGAAGATTGTATTTTAAAGATAATAGAAAAAATTTCAATGAAAGCGTGTCATTTTTAAAGAAACTTAAACCCCTTTTCAAATAATTCATGATTAACAATATGTCAGTTGCACTTTTTATGATAGTTTAATATTCCTAAAATAAAAACAGCTGGTAAACACGGCATAAATAAATATGGTATACCGACGGATGCTTTACTAAACTATCAGCCTTTTTATTTACAATGGATGGAAGCCAAAACATCTGTATTACAAAGAAAAAACAATTTCGGATGTGTTGTCCAATTCAAGTTGGCATGATAAAATTATGCCGCATGGTATGGCTGATGTTGCAAAAGTAATTCATTTTCATAAACAATATGGCACAATGGACCATCACACTCCTTGAAAAAATATAAGAGAATATGAACTGTCAAAATTATTTAGTTTTCGGAATTCATATGTTTTGAAAATATATCGTAAATTCAAAGGAACAAAATCTAAATCGCAAGTTATTTATTTGTGATACAGTTTTAAATGGTTTTCAGAAACAAAAAAGACTAAAGTATTTTTGAGGCTAAAAATACTTATGTACGGAATAAACACATCAGCACCGAGAGACTACATTTCGTCTACTATTTCTATTAGTTATACAACTTTCTCAAACAATATTTTGTACTTGTAAGTAGTGCGCTCAAAGTGCTTTCTGTGATTAGTTTTACTAGTAAAGTTTTGGAAAATGGTCAAAGTTTTATCATAATAATTATTTTACTTGATTTTAAGATGTCGACTAATACATATGATTGTTTGCTGTCCTAATCTTGCTAAGTTGTGCCCGCCCATTTTTTCTTCAACAACTTGCATGCATGCAATTTTCTCAAATTTCCTTCAACTTGAAAACAAGAAAAGTAATTGCACAAATTGAAAATATTGTGTAAATTTCTTGCCAGAGAGAATAAATTCCCATTTTCTATTCTCTAGACTACTTATAAGGATTCGTGTTTGGCGGTAGTTTTGTAGTTTTTTTCCTCCTTGGTACACTTTTACTTATTTGCTTTATCTTACCTTTAGTTTGTAAAAGTTGATATTCACTTTGCGTTTCGTATAAGCGGCAACGATAATTTTCATGTTATTGATCTAATTACCAAATTAATTTCCTTGCATGATTTCTAAGAAAGTTTTTACTGAAAAAAGAATCCATTTGAGATTATATAATAATAATATTTTGACCAAGTGTAAAAAAAATAAAATGCACCAAACAAATTTCTGAGGTAAACATAAACAAAATAAATATTAAGTCCGAAAAGTTTCCAATAAATTTAGTTTACTTTGTAGCGTTTAATATTTTTGCTTGTTGTAAACAAAAAAACATATTTGCTTAAAAAAACGAATTTTTTGATTAACTTACTTTCTACAATACAAAGCTATTTTTATGCGTTTACAGAGAAACATGTTTTCAGTTTTAAATGACAAACCGGTTTTGACTGTCCATTTTGATTTTCATTACACAATGTTGGACTCCTTTTTTCCGTAATATTTTTTTTTAACTTTGCATAGTTCTTCGTATATTTTTAAGGAAAATTGCGAATTTCGGCAACTGGTAGAACTAAAATCAAAACTTGCTGCTTAATTGTACTTTTTAGAATATGTAAAATGTGCATGTAATTTCTTAAAGAACCAGCCGTGCAAGTGTTACTAAACGTGAAGACGTATACAAACAAACGAATGTACAAACAAGCATTATATAATTTGTTTAAAGTTCCTGGAAGTACTTTTCACGCTTGAAACACCAACATCAAAGAAATTTCAAAAATTAGTTGCAAGTTAATATTTGAAGCCAAGATCGTCCAGATAAAAACTATGGGTTGTCCTTGAACTGCGTAAAGGTTAAATGGATAAATAAAAAGTTATGCAGTTCATAGTGTATGACTTTACTATTACAGTGCATAAATTATTAAATAACATAAACGCGTAAAATTTCCACGAAACAGTGGCAGCATGTTTTAAACTAGCTTTTGTTCTGATGCTGGATTCCCGTGTACATCTAGTTCTCTTTGTGGATTAAGTATACGAATACTTAGAAAGACTTTAAAAACATAATATGCATTAAGTAAACAACACAAGCTTCGGATTCTCAACCATGCATTCATGTCTTCGAAAAACCCTTATTTCTTTATATATCCATGGAAACCGTGTGGTGGATTATCAGTATTAAATAAGTAGACTGTAAAATGATCAAAAGAACAAAAACATAGTAGTAATTGCATAGCACGTCTGATTATCTGTCTGCTTGTTTTGTTTTATCCTTTCATGACTCAAAAATGCAAGCATTAAAAAATTAAGTAAAAAATAATGAAAAAACGACGCTAGGCTCAAGCGTTCTTTTCTTTCAACGCCTGTCTCAAATTATAGTTGTCATGAATTTCTCATAGTAAAAGCAGTGGCAATATAACTTATGATTGTTTTCAGACTCGAACAGTAAAAAACTCAGCTCTTATCATATCCACAGCCAAAACTCGTAAAAATATAAATTTTATATGAAAAAGGAACAGGCGTACGACAATGAGGCTGCGTAGCAATATTACTATGATAAAAAGTAATGATGTTATTTAACTACCCATTCACTTTATTCGTTGTACTTTACGATGCACATCTTATAGCAACCGTGTCGAGTAGCTGTAAGTTTAGCAATATTCTTTTACAATAGCAGAGAGGTACGGGTACAAACTTCAATGAAAAATTCCAAGTTTACTAACAATCTTATTGAGTAAAATGTCAAAAAAACGTAGCAGAAAGACATATGTTCTTATGGATTAAATGTGTTTCTGAGATTCCTATTGAAATAATTTGGAATAAAAATCAAAACGAGGAATCGGAGCAAAATTAAAAAAGATTTAATCAAATTTTTAAGGACACTTGGTACGATAAATTAAAATGACGTCATGAAAACCTTTTATACATTCAAATCGTTCAGACTTAAGTAAAGAACAAACTATTATAATTTTTAAATGGGTTCACAATTATTTCATTTGACAGACGAGAGACACGCGAGCAATTGTATCAAATTCAACACAGCTTATCTTCTCACGTACATACATACACCATTATGAAGAGACAAATTTAGTGTATGCCATGCATTATTGTATTGAGCAAACGAACATCCGACAAGGGTAAAGTGTTGACATTACAAGACAGGGATATTTATAATTGACACAAGAGAGATCGTTAATTAACACTGCTGTCCTGCTGCGAAGACTGTGTGGGAGCATCAGAAAATCTTGTACACTAAAGTGGAAAATAAAAGCTACGGGAATAACGACAACGACACTCTTAAGCACAGCTTCTGAAGTAAATAAATGACAAGAAGTGTGTAAGCAATGCTAAAAGTAATTATCCGACTTCCTTTTTCAGTTGTCTACTTTGCACTTCAAGTTGAGTGTCATTCTCATACAAAATCTTTCTTACACCAAAAATCACTAGCTACCTTGTTCACTCTTTTGCTTAAGAGAAAGTAAATTGCGTTTCCTCATTTCGTAAGTCAAACAAAGGAAAAGTTTTAACGAAACGAGTTCTTTATATTTGCACTCTGCAAATAAAATGATATTTTTGGGCTTATGTATGTTACACAGAAAACTATACAAAAACTTTTATAAGTGCGTGTACAAGACATTCATCCTGAAATTTTTATAAGTTTCTTATTTTTCTATATTTAATCATGAACAATTCATCTTATGTATTACTGTTAGAAGTATCAAAACTAGTACGATGTGGAATTTACAATGCTAAAGAAACCTGAAATCATCGACTAAAAATGATTTAAAATGTGTGGAAAACAATTTATTCTAACCTAAGTTTTTATTGGCAATTTACGGCGTAAAAAATGTCAAATATTAGCAAAATTGAACTTATTTCTAATAACTTATGATATTCTAATAAAACAATAACATATTTTTACAATAAATTGGATACAATGAAATAAATCAGTGCTCGAGACATGAAATTGGTAACTAGTTAAACACTACTTCGAGCTTGTGTATTGTAAATTCAATTGATTTAATAAATGCCCATATGTTTTTGGGTTTGATGATAGGTTTTAATCTTATCTGGTTACTTATGATTAATCGGGCCCCATTTGGTAAACTGTTTACCTTGGATGCATACTCTTGAGTAATTGGAAGTCAGCGGAACATGTTGGTCTATCTTAAAGATTCACTTCTTTGAAAATATTGACTTTTTTCAAGGCAGAAAACAAAAGGCATGTGGAATTCTTTTCATTCTACCATATTTCATTACAGACGGTCTTTCATAAGTTCCGTCAGAAATTTCTAGACGTTTCAAAGGAAGCATATGCGCCAAAGGTTATGAAACTATTTAAAAGGTTGTCTGATGTTGCAGAGCAAGTTACACAAAGAATTTCTAAAAAAATAACAAAAGCGAGGTCGACTTAAAAGGTCTAGAAGAAAGCAAATTTAACTCTTGACGAACACCCAAACAAGCATAATATTTTCATAGTAGATATTCTCATGCTGTAGCAGACAACTAAACAAACAAAACTGAAAATAAATTTAAGGAAAAATTCTTTACCCTATTGGCAAGTTAACACGTCAGTATAATTATAGCTTTATTACGTATCTCATTTTCTGTTTTCGTTGCTGGGTTTAAAAGTAGTCAAGAAAAATTTCAATGTAAAAATCGTCTTGAAAAAATAGTTTGATTACTTCCATCTTCTAAAACTATTGATATAAAAAATGATCTAAATTGTTTGTTTTGTTATATTTCTTGAAATATTGGACTTGGTCTCTAAATCTAAAAAAAAAAATATTTCTAAAATGAAATGAAATACAGTCATGGATAAATTGCAAAGCAAAGACTGATCACCACCCCTTTTCTTCATTCCTTGCTCTTAATGGAAATACAACGTTAGCTGCTCTCCAACCTGACCGTTTTTACTTTTTTATCTAGTTTCTATCCCGCCCCACCGCGAGTTTCCTTCCTGAACCTTTCAATCATGTTCAGCATTCCAACTAACATGTAGTAGTAGGAGTAGTAAAGTAAGTAATTCTAAAGTGTGTATATTTTTCAAGTGGATTGTTAGCTTAGTTCAGCGACCCTTCCTTCCTCTTTTCCTTGAGATCTCTTCACTCCTCAGCACTTTCAAATGGCTTTGTATGAAGAAAGATGTGTTTTCTTGGTGAAAGTAGAGATGATGTAGAATGTTTCGGCAAGGGCGGTGAAAGAATGTTTGTATCGATTTATTCACTTTGTAACTATTCATACGAACTCAGGGACATCGAAGTCAAACCACAGCTCAGCGTATACAAAATTTAATATTAGAGAAACCATGTGCTTCAATATTGGGATAGATTTAATAACTAGAAACTAAAATATGTTTAACAGATTCGATTAGCCTGATAAATTGCATTAAACGAGGAAAATAGTCAGTAGGACATAAAATGTAGCCATTTAGCAAAATAACAAGAAATATTATACAAAAAAGGCAAATTTAATAAGTATATTGTACATTTGATATTCAAAAAATAGCAGTTTTCTTGAAGATGTTATTGAATTTATTTTGCAGTATGTTTTTTTATTACAACTGCATTTCAACAAAAAATTCGTAAAGAATTAGAGTATTTCATTTCCCCATCCTGTTTAAAACTGAGCACACACTATAATAATATTAGAATAAATTTTCTCCGATGACTTTTAGTTCATTTTGGTAAGTGAACAAACACGACTTACCTAGCTTAATTTGAGCTTTAGAGTAGGTCTAGCTTTCAGCCTCCAAAATTCGAGCAGACGGTATAGTGAGAAACAGAGTTTTGCTTGATGATAATGGAAAAAGCTTGTCTCACTTCACAAGTTGACTGATCCTTGAACTCTGAAGTGAATATGAAGGCTTGTTATGCGTATCTGGGTTATTTAGGGATGTGGAGAACGTGAGATTGAAACAACCTTAAAGTAACAATGACAGGTGATGAGGAATTTTTTTAAAAAAATCACGCACAAATAAAATGTTTTCTCGAGTGTTGTAGTGTGCATACAAAAATGTTTATATTTTGCAAATAAAACTACAACGTTGTATACTTTTTTAACAATTGACTTTGAGTAGAAAAGTAATCAAGCAAAAAAGTTAGGATACATTTTGTTATCACACTTTGTGCACTTACTTCATGTGAAATTGCAAAATAGACGTGTAAAGTAGTAACATTACAGAGAAATACAAACTCAAAAGACTTACGCACATTCTCTTCAAATATATTTTACTAAGTATAAATTCCACGTTTACGCAGAAGACCTTAATTTCAATGCGGCTAGAACAGTTTACACAAAATATAAAAGTTCACACGTGAATTGTTAAACAGCTCTAAATTCCGAAATACTCAAA
Source organism: Entomobrya cf. arborea Gr-Col-00668 (assembly GCA_034699025.1). NCBI lineage: Eukaryota > Metazoa > Arthropoda > Collembola > Entomobryomorpha > Entomobryidae > Entomobrya > Entomobrya cf. arborea Gr-Col-00668. The sequence continues at coordinate 12,040 of JAQIWN010000895.1, forward strand.
ATTCAAAAATAATTCAAAAAGGCTGAAGCTTTGAAGAGATAAATAGTCTAGAAACTCTTTGACAATGATGGTTGTTGAAAGAGAAAGGAAAAGGGTGACGAAAACAAAGATGTCTACAAAACGGCAGTTCAGCGGAAATACAAGTATACAGAGAAAGGTATATTTTAGGGATTCTGCCTTTGAAAATGACAACAAATGGAAAATGATTTCAAAGAAAAGTAGGTTAACTGAGAGGCATAGAAATGAATATTATGGAAATTTTGTATGATTTTAACAAAAGCTGCGTATATATTCATTATGAAGCTAAATATTACTGAAAGTGATCAGAAAATTATAATTTAGACCAAGAATTATTTTAAAAACATAGTTGAATATGTATTTAAACTTTGGAAACTACTTTAATTCAAACCGCTTTTCCTAAAAATAAATGGGTTAAGTTTTTACTAATTTCTTAAGAAAAATGTGGGGTAAGTTGAGTTTATTAATGTGACCTTTTAAGATATCGTGATGCTGGATCGGCATATTTTGATAATTTGATGAATAAACAGAAATCTGTCACCGAAGGCAAACAACACGGATAAACTTGTTAGCAATCTATAGACATTCAAAACCCTGACAGAGATGAAGAACACACATAAGATAGCTTTTGCTTATTGAGTTTGTGTATTTTTATGCTAATGATATTCTCAAGGCGATGGAATATGAAAGAAAGCTGTCACTGGGAATAAGTTACCTGACTAAAATAAATAACATCATACCGTATAGAGCTATACTGAAAGTAAAAGGTAGAAAAATGTAAATTCTGAGAAAAAGTTCCCATTTGTATTCCGGGCAGCAAAAGGATTACCAATTCCCAGCCTTCTGTCTAATATTCTTCTCGAACTTTTGTTGGGTGTCCCAAAACACCTTGTTTGTTTGGCTACTTATGTCAGTATTTCTTGGTAAATATTTTATGAGTAAAGAAACAACGTTTGTTACTTGTTCTGTTATTCGAAGGCCTTTGAAATAAAATATAAGGAGAAAGCAGCTTCATAAAATAACATGCAAGTCAAATAAATATAAAGGCAAAAAAAGTTCAACGAAACACAAAACAAGACACTGAGGTGTGTATAGATAGAATAGAGTTATTATATTTTGCAGAGTGTGTGAGTGCACCAGAGTGGAAAATTTGTGTCCATGCTAGTGACAACGTTCCGTGAAATAAGTTATATTTTGAAAGGAGAAAGTATCTAGCAACACAAATATATAGACAAGTGTATCAAATATTATTTTTTGATGCCGAATACAAAATGCAGTGGAATAAAATTTATACGTTGTTTGTGCGATCCTGATCATAATGTCAAAAGTCGTAAAACATGGGTGAAGATTTGGGGTCAATGGTCAAATATAATGGAATAAGACAAAAATATTAACCATATTCAATATGTATAGTAAAAGTTTTAAATTATTCCAACAGAGTTTAGAAAAGATTGAAGCTTTTGGAAAATTAAGTTTCATTTAATATTGTTATATTTTAAAATTACGTGTTTTGATTAATAAACTATTAATTTTTTACTTAGATATTTCTTCACAAAATGTATACTATAGTTAAGATAAATTGAGAAAATATGTAGTCCAACGTTTCTGTCTCGAGTATCACGATGAATTTATTTTCAGTAACAAAACTGATAATAAAGTAGTAACGAGTTTCCAGTAGCTTCACATTTACTTTTGTTACCGTTTCAGCCTTTTTCAAAGCCTCTAAACATTTAAGAATCTCTCAAAACATAAAACAAAAGGTTCTTATTTTGTGCTCCCTGTAGTCTACTAAGAGATAGATTTATGTATATTTCATCTCGTAATTTGACCAGCCGTCACCGAAAAGCTTGAATGGCAAAATAAGGCGTTTCGCTTCGTAGCAAAGTGAAAATCAGACTTGACTACTGTTTATGCTCTTACATTTCACCTTTCCAAATTTTGTGTTCTACAAGTTTCTTAAAATTCTGTTATCTTAAAAAGGAAAGATGTACTAGTAGCGTAAATTTAGCATCAAATCCCAAGAAACTTCTCGTCGCTCTAGAATATTCTGCTGTTTCAGAGCTCAACATAGTAAAATGGTAACCTTATCTTCATTTCTATTTCAGAAGGTTATTCAACTACGTTTTTGTCTTCATTATGTTTATGTCTCTAAGGTACAACCGGGGTACTACACTGGCAACATTTTCTCTTCATCTAAATAAATAGCTGCTAATGTTTGTAAATTATGTACTCGAGAAAAAAACAACACTGTCGGCACATTTTTAATCTCTGAAGGATCAGTAGTTACATTATCGCTCTTTTGTTACATATCTTCAGTACTTCAAAAGTTTATTTGCATATAAATTTAGGGATTAAAAGTTCAACGAACTTACTATACGGTTTTGTATTTATTGCTACATATATATTTTATAAAATGTTTTCCAACTTTAATCACATTTGTTTAACAGGCTCAATAGAAAACCAAGTTCGCAGGACTACTAGGCAAACTGTATTCCTATTGGCATTGAGCTCAAATTTATTTCAGTACTTTAAAAAGATAAATATAATACGTAAGCTTTCAAAGTCCAATGTCATTTTTTTGCGCGGCAGTAGTGAAAAAGTATAATAACAAAAAATCTGTATAGATTAACTTGAAAGTTGTTGGATCAAATTTTTTTCTCCCATTACTTGAATTTAATGATTTAAATATATTATGTCATGATATCGTCATGTCAACAGCAACAATTGAAAACTATTTATGCCCGATAATTACACTTTGGCATGGATTTAAACTTTATTTAAGCAATAGAAATTGGCATTAAAAGATTATTTTTTTTTCAAAATCATGTCCTCAAACGTCGTTAATTCCTTAAACAGAAATAATCATAGTTATCAAGTTTTTTGAGACTTTTCAGATCTAGTCCAGCCACTTTCGTGAACAGAGTGTCGTTTACCATGTTGGATGACTAAAAAAGGTTTTCCTAAAATGTACAAAATGTTTCACCAATTGTGCAAACTCGGCATTTTGATACTCCACAGTGAAATGCTAGTTGTAGTCTGGGCTAAAAAAAAATCCCGACAGAAAAAGAACGTCAAGAATTTTTGTGTCACATGGTATCGAGAATGAATTCGGAATACTGCGTAGTAAAAAACAGTAAAGCTTAAATTTTGGAATAAAAAAAATCAATATCTAACCAAGAGGATGACAAAAGTAAGGAAAAATAACTTGATAATTAGCTTGACGCACAAAATGTACCACGTTTTGACAAAACTAAGGAAACAAAAATATTGCATTCATACTACAAGTTAAATACGTAAATTCACGAACATCTCTACGTAATCCTCATACTTTGTTTTTTGGAAAGAACTCCCACAGCGCTTTCCGTAATTACTTCAATGAGGGTTGTTCAACGAAATGATCAAAGTTTTCCAAAAAATAATTATTTTGTTTGCGACTGTGATTTGTTGCGAAGTATGATTGTTTACTGTTTTAATCTGTTAAAGCAAATGCAACTTTGCTCAAGTAGGAATTTCTGGAAATTTTCTTTTTATGTGAAAAACTAACAAGGTGGTTTCAAGAATTGAATATATGATGTAAATTGTATAACTTAGTTAGAAACAAAAAAAAACTTTTCGTTTCTCCCCACATAATTTACAAGAATTCGTGTCCAGTAGTCGTTTTGGGGTTTTCAAACTATCACGATTACATCAATTTTCTTTACTTTAGTTTTTGAACAAATCGCGGTTATTTGTAGGCTTGTTAGATTTTGTAGACTAACAATTATGAATTATACATCATGGATTTGTTGACATAATATATTTATGCTTTTAAAGTGACACAAATAGGATACTTGATTTGAAGAAACTAGTTAGAAATTTTGAATAATTAAATAATAGAAATGAATATCGGGGTTATGAAATTTCAAACAATATATACTAAGCAACAAATACAGCTTTTGTTGGTATCGTAACAGAAAAAGAAACTGGTATTGGGAAGTTTATATTTTGGTTTTTTGGCAAATCTATTTGAAAGCAATACAAATCTGTTACCAGCTCCAATGTACCTTTGCAAGTGGGAGAAAAATTCCTTTTTTATATTACTGTATTCTTTAGCCTTTACAGCAGTCAATTAACTGTGTAAGCTGCTTTCACTTTATGTGTAAGCCAACTTTGATGCCTAATTCATTTTCTATTTATATCTTATTTACTATTGTAGACCAGCAAAATTTTCTAAAACAAATTTTTTTTTCGTATTCTGGATTTTTGGTTGGTTCCTTAAAAACACTAGTGCAATCCCATATGTATGCTCTCAAACAGAAAAGGTTGTAACTAATGTATGAAATATCTTTGAAATGCTTCGAACGTCAAAAACCAGAAACCAAAAATCATTATTTTGACTTTAGACAAAATGGAGAAGAATTTATCGCTTTAGAGCTTTTGTATTTTCTACAAGGAATACTCAGTACCTTTATCGTAAAAACGTTAGCAAGAGTTTGATGTCTTCTTCAGTTTTATCCTTGTGAGCACAAAATGTACGGCTTAAGAATGTTCATCAATTTTCGTAAATATAAAAAGCAAAAGAGTTTAGTAAACCTTTTCATAGACTTTGAGATAAGATAACACAAAAAATGAAACTTAGTTTTTAACAGCTTATTGAAAGCGTTTGCTAAATAAAACAAAAAAGAACTGAATGACAGCAATGCAGAAATAATAGAAGTTTGTTGGGACATCGATTCTGTCCTTACGTATTTCAAATTTCAGGCCCAACACGATTCAAAATATATATATTTGGTTTTTTAAAAATTGCAAGATTTATTAGGCAAATAAGCTTTACGAACAAATTTTTGTGCTAAAATTCGTCGATAACAATTTAGAATTCAAGTATACATTCATTTTTTAAAAATTAGTTCCACAAAAATAAATTTAAATCTACTACGGTTTATCTTGAGGCAATTTTTAAAGAAATTAATCTTGCAATTATTTCCGTTTCTTCAAAAAAAACATGTAACAGAATATGCGTCGTTACATTCTAAATTCGCTCTCAACTTGGTCAAATTGTCATTTCAACATGGATCAATAAAACAAAACAGCAAAGTAAATGCAAAAGATACATTTAAAAAATCCAGAATTTTGTATTTAGGTATAACACGTAGTGAAAGCGGTGGAATTCTAACTCATGATTATCTTTCAACTTGAGTTGTAGAAAAATAGTCTTATTATATTCATATCCTGCCGACAGCGAAACCCCCTTAAAATACTTGTTTTATATGTGTAGTTGACATGGGCCTAGGACAACGAAAATGAAGCTGCGTAACTTTATTACAATGATAAAAAATAATGATGTTATTATACTGCCCATTCGCTTTATTCGTTTTAATTTACGACGAACTTGCACATCAACTAGCAGCCTTGCCATTCTATATTTTGGTTTACCATTTTTTGATAAAAAGAGAAAGAAAGTGGGTTTTATATGAACGTAAATGAAACAAAACTCGAATATGGTAGGAATTCTGTTGAGAGTTGCATCAAAAATATAAGGAGCAGAGAGAACTTTATTTTTTTTTGATCAAGTGTGTTGTTGAGATGCCCATTGACATAAAATTTGTTCTAACGTATAACCTAGAAAATTCTTTCAATTCGAAGAAAGCGTTCATATTTTTGTCGATGTTACAAAAGCGAAAAGACAACATCAAGTTATTTTATTTTAAGAGTAGTTGTCCATATAAGCAAAATGGTTTTTTTCACTGTAAAAACATTTGTTTATTAAAACATTAACTTTATTTTGAGGTACATGGCAACGTTTAATGATTGAGTAAATTTAACGTTCCTCGAGCAATAATAAATGGGGGTTCTGAAACGTTTGTGCCACTAACCGATTGTTAAATCTCATGTATTACAGATATTTGTACTTTCAAAAACGCACATGAGTTAACTGGGTAAAGATATTTCTGTTTTTAATGTCAAACAGTTATATGCATATTACGTTCTTTAAAACTAAGCTTGTAAGTATCCTTATTAAAGTACGTTTTAATTACGCATTGAAAGAAACGTTAAATATTATTCAAGCCAAAGCATCAAACTTCCAATTGTGATTACTCCTGCTGATGGATATTATCCATAAGCAAAATAAAACGGGTCAGCCTTTCTTCACATTGACATTTTTGTCGAATGTATATACATTTTATAAAAGTATATACTTCTATATTCAGCTATTAAAAATATAATAATAACTCGGATAGAGAGCAAGAGCATAGCAGCATAACTTCAATTAACGAAAAATTAACTCATTTACGTTTGAACCCGAGCAAAGGCAAAAAAGCACACATTCATTAAAACGCAAAGCAGCTTTACAGAATCCCGAAATTTATACTGTCATAACATCAATATTAGAACAGACATCTTCATTCCCGAAATAACAAGTTTGGTCGTTCCTAATGTTTCACGAAGCTTGAAAAGCTTAGTGTACTCTGCTTTCCCTACGCAAGTCTCAACCCATTACTTTTTCAACAAGGAAGCAGGAGCTGGAATTCTTCTGAGAGAAAGTATTTGGTATTCTCTTTCAGTTGCTCACAGTCGTTTGCCTAGACGACACGAAAAAGTATTTGCTTGTTAGGTAGATAAAAGCTGGTGAAAATTCTTAGTTCTTCATCACAAACATCAAACTATCTCTTTTTCTCTGGATATTAAGTGTTTCGCACTACTATACATCAAATTTGAATATCTATTTTTTAAACTGAATTTCGATTAAAATTTGTTAAATATTTCGTTCAGTTTTTCAATAATTTTTTTTAATTAAAAAAATTAAAAATACAGTTTAGAAAGTTTTCGCACAAATTAATAAGTTTCGTGAAGGTGTCGAATAACTATTGTGACGGGGTGTACATTTTGTTTTATATTAGATCCTGAAACCTGAAGAAAATAATATGAATTTAATTCAACTTTACTCAGTTCTCCTCTTCTTTGAAGGTTAGTTCTACCGAAACCAAACCTAATTATTTGAAGCAAAACTTGATATAATTCATGATAAAATCTGGCTATCGATTAATTATATATCTATAATTAATTAATTAATTATATATATATTTTGTGTTTTGTTGAGAGCGAATGATACACACGGTCAAATGACAGGGTATAAATTGATCACCACCTTTTTTCGTTTTTCTTTCGTTCTTAATGGAAATACCTCGTTTAGACATCACAACCACTTTCGTCTACTTGGTTCTATCATTTCCGCCCCTCTTCAAATTTTCTTTTCTCAGAAAAGAAGCCAACCTTTCAATCATGTCCAGAAGCTAACAAAATAGACAAGGTTGTGGTGAGAGTACATGTTCTAAAGTGTGTATCTAATTCAAGTGGGCCATAAGTTTAGTTCAGTGACCCTTTCTTCTTTAATCTTCCTCCTTCCTATTACAACGCTTGTACATAAGAAGAAATATACTAGCGGGAAAGCAAATATAAAATGAAGAGTAAAAAGGAGACTTTGATAGACGGCGTGTATCGATTTTGTACTTTAATTAAACGATACATGATTCACAAGAACGTAATCTCACTCAACTCATACGATACAAAAACAAAATATATTAGACACATTATTGTAAATGGAAATATATGGCTATCATGTTAATTAGCCGGGAAGCATAGCATATTAATATGTAGATACGTTGATTATTTGCTCTTGCGAACATCTTAAGTAAAAAGTATTCCAATTGAACACATTTTTTTAAACTTGCCTGTGGATTATGATAATATGCATATGAAAAAAATAGCAATTAATGCAATGGTTGAAAAATAAATATGCAGATATTACCCATTAGGCGAACACACATTGAAAACATTAACGTAGAACATCGATGAATGGTTTTGTTTAAAGATAGTCTAGAAGCTCACTTTCCTTTGGTATGTCTTCGAACTTAAGGCTGAAAGAATATATAACTGTTTAAATAGTCTTGTCACTAATTAAAAAATTTAAATATGTTAAAATTGGGTTGCGAGCACGAGTTAAATATTGGCTTTGCATTATTCGGCTTGCGGAACCGAAAATATTCTTTTATTGGTTCACATTCTCAGAAAAATTTATATTTGACATTTGTTGAAGTGCTGTCTCCATTTGACTAAATTTCGGGTTTGTTACCAAAACGCGTTGTCGCTTATGCATTTCTTTGTCTATATTTTATGATAAATATAGCAAACTTTCCTAATATAAACACAAATATCTAAAACACAGAAAAAATTAACTTTAAATTTCAACTTACAGCAACCAATCTTTAAGTAAGCACATGGATGACATTTCATTATTGTTTACGTACTGCAGGGTGAGTAAAATCACACAAGTAGAAAACTTGTCTCTAAGAACGAAATCTGTAGAAAAATACAATTGACAACAAAATGTTTACAGATGTATATATCTATGTACCAGCAATAGTTCATTGTCCCAAATGATAAATTCAAATGAATGTTTAAATGAGTGCCTAATTTTTCCGCTCGTGTGATCATAGCATTCATCTGTAGTCGGAGTAATAAACAATTATTCTATGTCAGCGATCAAAAAGTTTTTACAATATTTATTGCGACCAAGGAACTCGTAGCAATCATCCAGTTTTATTATTACATAACATAAAAAGAACTAAGTCTATCATTTCAGCAAGTTATTCAGTAAACAACTTTTTATGAAAAATCGGGTGAAAAAATTACAATTATTTTGTAAAATTAAACGTTAGACTTCTCAGTGCTTTCATTTCAACAAAAGTGTGAGCAAAGTTAGAAAGGTTTAACTGATAGTATAAAATTTTGATTTTTTGTCGGTTTTTTTGTATCCTGAAAACCTATTTTTGAAGTTAAACTCTAAGCGTCCTTGTCCTCTAAAATTCAGCATTTATTTTTTTGTATTCCGCTTAGGTCTATCAGTAGAAAGATTTGCAAACAGGTGATAATTTATTCTTAACAAAAAGGTAAAAGCTACAGAAAATCGGATAAGTTATACATGACATTTTCACAAGAATACGGGTAGAAAAAATTCATAAGCTAAAAGATTTTACTAACTGGCATTGAACTGATACATACGTAGTTTTAGAAGATTATCTTGAAATCTCATGAATTAAATTTCCACCATTAAAAAGAATCTCATCTAAAAGTATTTTTTGGATACTTTAGTTTATGTTCCAAAGCTAAAGTATTTATCAATCATAATTACTATTGTGATACTGTCAAACATTAAACGAGTGAGATTTCTAATAAATGCTTTGTTGTGCCATGTTCATTTTTTATTACATTTTTATTGCCAATGCTATAAAAATACCAAGCTAACAAAGTAAACTGACACAACAAAGCTTGATGATTTCTTTGAACATTTGCCAACAAATAAGCATAACACTATGATTTATTGTTATGCTCGCTACACATTGAATAATACATTTGACATAATAGAATTTGATGACGCAATGAAATCCTTTGGGAGTAAATCAAAGCAGATTTGTGGAAAAGATAGAATAACCAGCGTGGCACATTGCAAAAATATGATAAAAACACAATACACGATTGAAATACAATAGAAATTTGGATAATGTGCCGAATACTGTTTAGCATTTGTATCGGTTTCATGTTTAAAAAGTCTTTGTTTGGGTTTTCAGCACAAAGTAAACCAAATTGTGTTACTTTGTTAGCGTCGTCTATACATTTATTTATTATTAGGATAATAATCAAAAGCTGGATGCTTTTCCCCGTTGGGCAGATCAACTGACAATGTGAGTAAGGTTTTGGTGAAAGCGAAACCAAAGTAAACATACAATTTGTGTAGTTGAATTGTGTTTCGTAAACGAAATGAGATGAGTAAGTATATCATCAGGTTTGATGATAATGACCCGCAGCGGAGCTATAAAATTTGGGATGCTTCAGCACTAAACCTACATTTTGCTTATCTACACGTTGTTTTTCATTGGGTACCGAAAATGTGGAAGCGGAACATTGTATTTGATTTCTAAGCATCAACATACGTATTTTTGCTTATTCTGGCGTTCATTCTAGTCAAATGGAAGCTAACTTATTTCAATTTTTTGCGTCTAATGCTATTTTAACAAAAATTGGCAGTTCTTTTTTAATAAAAAAGAAATAGTACATTTAAGTTTGGTAAGACAACAGAAAAAGGTTATTTTGTACTGGCAACGAGTTATCTAGTACACATTGCCCCAGAAATATGATACAACATTGTTTTTAGAAAATAGCACAAAATACGATTAAAACACAAGCGGCCCAATTTAATATTAACCTAAAAGTCAAATTAGGTTCTTCGAATGTACAAACCAGTGGATTGAGATTTTGTACGAAGGCAAACAATTTATCCAAAAAATGGTATTGCATTAAATTTTAGGTCTTAAGTTTTAAACGTCAGATCACTTACTACACAAACAGAAATTTGGTAAATCACATCATGCAATAAATTAATAAAGTTAAAATGATAAAAAGTAACACAATGAAAATAAAATAACTTCAAATTTCCCCCTTAGCACCGAAGATCAAAAGAATAAAATACGAGTTGTGTCTTTTAAACTTTTTATAAAAAAATTATAAAACATATTTGCTATACAGACATTCTTTGTTAGAACAATAATCCTTTTTTCTCTTTGTCAAATACACAACCCGTCGCAATTCACCATGGAAAGAATCACGAAACGAAATTTTACTGAAATAAAAATTAAAAATAATCTATGTCACATATGTTGTCATGTTTAAAACTACTATGACAAAATTTGTAACAGTATGAAAACTTGAAAAGTAGAAATGGCCAGCTTCGCGGAACAATAGTGTCATATGAGACTAGTTTGGCCGTGGCATAGTGTATAAGTACAGAAATAATGCTTCAATGTGATGAAAATTTAAGCAGTTGTGCGGATTCTGATCATTGACAATGGATAGGATTTGCACAATGTTTGGACAAATAAAGTTACATAACCAATGATGAAATAAAAATCAGGAAATTTGAAGCGGTTTCGTGCTATGTGGTTTAATGATTGTATTTGAATCTTGAATTTTGACAAATTAAATCAAAGCGAGTCGTTAAAAATCAGGTAAAAAATAAAATTGTTTAGCAGCACAATTATATTTAGTATTTACCGTTCTTAGTATGTAAGACGGTCAATATTGGGCCAGACCCATTCTAATTTAAAAAATGCGATTTTTGCCTAAGCTATTTTGATACACAGTTTTAGTTATACAGTACCGCTCTTGGTTCCAAAGGTACTATTGGAATCTTTGAGAGAAATTCTAGAACGTTTCTATCTAGCTTCTAGAACGTTGGTCTCAATCCTTTTCAGATTAATATCATTGAATGACAAAGGGTCCGAAAAACAAAGCAAACGTCTTCCATACTTATTTTAGGTAAGTTTTGGGAAGTGCCACTAACTACATCCTTTTTTCCAGTTGTGGAAAAAAAGAGAAAACGGCTATCACTTTACAACATTATCGTTTGCTACACAAGTGTATCATGAGTATCCTTAAGAAAAAAGAACTCTTTGTCTAAACGTCTGTATTTTCTGTTAGAACATTTAAGTAGGGTTGATGCCTTCTTCTGTTTATCCTGGTGAGTATGAAAAGTTTTTCTTAGTACCACTTTTTGGTTGATGTACAAGACAAAATACAAGTTCAGCAAAGTTTTTCATGGATTTCTACTTGTATAAAGCATAGCGGGAACCAAACAGATATGCTTGTTGTATTGTACATATCGTTTTTTCGATTGTGTTGCGTATACAAAAAACAATGTAATCATTTTTGAATCTGAAAAAAATATAAATCTGCATACCTTTTTTGCTTCATGAATCAACCAGCTTTTTGTCTTATATGTACCTTCAAAAACTACAGTTCTACCAAAATTAAAGGTTTGTTGCTCTACTTTCTCTAATCAAACCTATTTGAATTCATAGAGCTAATTTGTTGTCGGTATTTAGTAAAATGACTTTAAATGGACACATTATTTTGAATTCAAGTCTTCAAATTATTTGGAAATTGAATATTTTCTTGAGGATTTTTTTTGAACAGATTAGAGCCTGAAATAAAAAAATAAACAGTTTATGTTAAATGATAGTTAGTGGTGTTTGCTTAATGCTCATTGAAATTTTGGTTTAGCATAGACTCTTCAAAGAATTTAAAAAACAGTGGGTCATGATTTAGGTACAAAAAAGAACTGCACGGGCTGCCCTTTATATTTAAATGGCTTTGAGCAAATATGGCGAAAATACGCTTTGCATGGTTTTGGAAAGGAGATTTTATTACTGTAAAGCATCCTTTATCAAATAAAGTAATGCTGTTAAATTTTCTTGGAAAAAGAGACAGCAACCCAGGAATCCACTGTTCTGCTTGTATGATCATTTGGTTAGTAAATTGAGATGACCAAATAGATGTAACGGTAGTAGAATGAAACAAGTTTTAAATGCTAGCAAAAGATGTTGCTCCATAGTCGTGAATGTACAATATTTAAAAACCTCAAAAATGAGTTCTCAGAAATTTTCTATAAATATCTAGTTGTAAATATTATGAATGGACTCGAAAATTAACGCATGACCAACAACAGTAAACTCATGACTTAAAATTTATCATAAAAGTAATCATATTACGTCATGAAGTATATACGAGACTTCAAATATTTAAATCAATATTTTAAAATTAGCTATTGGTGGGTTAATGTTTCAAAAAATTTAGTACTTTTAGCTACTTTAACATTTTTGTCAAACTAGTGAACTAAATAGCACTAATTAAGTAAAATTCTTCCCAAAATAGTAAGTACCATCAACCAATTTCAAGTCTAAAAATATAAAATTACAAAATGAAAGTAGCCATGAAACCAAGCAAACATGAAACGCTGAGCAAAACCTTAGCAGGCTGCGTCACAACCAAACTTTACATTTTCTTGGTATACTTCATAGTGAGAGTAGTGGCATTATAAGTCATGATTGTCTTCTAGCTCGAATGGTAAAATATAATTTAACTTTGCCCTTATCAGCATCTATAGCCTTAAAATATGAATTTTATGTGAGTAGATGACGCAGGTCTAGGACAATATAGTTGCGTAATATTATTAGAATGATAAAAATAATGATGTTATTATACTGCCCATTCACTTTATTCATTTTATTTTACGATGCACTACTACTCGTAGTCATTTTCTGGTATACTTACGAGGGAAGCGCAAGTCCACTAAATGGCAAACCGGCAGGAAATGGGTATCACAAGAAATATCAGGATGTGAATAAT
>JAQIWN010000896.1:0-25262 GCA_034699025.1 Entomobrya cf. arborea Gr-Col-00668
CGTTATGGTGACCAACAGCTAATCAAATGAGGTGGCTCATGAGACAAACCTACTCTATAAGCATTTTATATACTTGATGATGCGAGTGGATAAAAATCTGAATACATTATAGTATCAGGTCACATGTGTTTTGTACGGAATGTATATGACTACAAATGGGGAGCAACCCTTGTGCATAGATGATAGAGAAGAAAAGAGATGGAATTTTTTTGGGGAGGCAGAAGAAAGTAAATAGGATAAATAAAATGTAAAAATATTGGGTGAATATATGAGAGTATGAGAGTTCAAAAGGATTATAATGTAATGTTATACTGCTTTTACAACCGATAAGAGCTACATTTCTTCAACAATGTACAATAAAGTACATATTTGTAATATGTAATTTGTAGCTAGCCTATCTTGGCGTTAAGGAGTTGTCCATGAATAAATGTGTCCGTGGTTATGAAGTTGCCCACATATCATTATGTTTATGGCTCCTTTAAGACCATTTAGCTATTTACTCCTTAAAGTAGCTAGTTAGCTCTGTTATGATTATGATAGATCGTTTTACTAAGTCTATCTTTAAAGATAGACATACCGAGAGAGACAAGCTGCTTCTTTCATGCAGTGATATTTCTCTATCGGTTCACAAACCACGTTTCTGTTTTACTTTCCTTTTCATTACAGAAACATTTCGAGATTAAACTATGATATGATTCTTACTATGATTCTTAATCTTTAATTCTTTCCTCCAGCTACTTATCGTTTGCTTAGAGTTGATCCGTATCGCTGCACTTGTGCATCATGTTGCAGACAAAGCACAGGTGTAAAAATATGTGCATGAGCAGAGAAGAGCTTACATTTGATAAGAAGAATTAAAGGAGCTGAGCATATGCGTATATTATTGTATTGCCGCTCAAGACATTGCTCTTCAACAGATCTTACATCCTTGTAGGTCTCACGAGAGATTTCACTTTTCTTCACTATAAAAATCAATAATCTTTTTCATATTACATGTTTTACCTCTGCTGCTACTTTTCATTTAAAAAAAAGATTTCGCCTATAAAACGAAAAATAGACTCTCAAGGTTGGCTGTGGGTTTGTGTGTGTTATGTGACGTTAAGTCATTCCATCAGTCACAATCATCAGCCAGTCAGTCGGCTTGCGTTTGAGTTTTATCTTTTCTTGTTAAGAATTTTTTTCTGCCTAGACAGCAGCATTGCATTGCCCACAATTCTTAAGATAAAAATTGTTAAGTGGTGGCCTGGTTCGTTTGCAAAGCACATCAGCACACACAAGGCGCCGCATTACTTAAGATGCACAACCTTCAACTATGAATCTAAACCGGATATAACCATGTTCCAGTCAAATTTTTGAATGCTTTATTAACATGTACATGTTGTTATTTTGTGTATTTCAATTCTTTTGGGTAAAGTCAGTCATATGAAACTGCTACAGTTTGACAGGCTGGCAGACGGGCTCATTTTTTTCAGTTTAATTACATAAACTGCTATTAATTTAATGGAACAGAAGGTAAAAGTAAAAGGATGAAATGTGTATGGAATAAAGGAAGTAGTAGAACACTGGGAAGAGTTGGATTGTTAAATAACATAATAACATACACTAAATACTAATGTTTCTCTGTCGATCTCTTTTGTTTCTGAGTAAATGCCAAGGTAAAAAGTACATAATAAATGTTGTTTTTTCTTTTCCTTTACGTTTGTTTATAGGATTCCCTAGGCAATACTCCACTTCACCTGGCAGTAATCCAGTCTCCAACCCCCTGGGATGTCATTCTCGATTTGATGGAAGGAGGTTCCAAAATCTTTGTTCGTAATGAGCGTGGCATTGCACCTCATGACCTACTCCCCCCTATTCTCAGGCTACAAAAGGAGCTTGTGGCTGATTGTTGGTTGGGCCTTGTCCTAGAGGATGCCGCTCATATGATTGAACAATCTGAACAAGGTAAAAAAAATCTGTTTTTCTAAAAAAAAAGTTATGTTTTTGTCTTGCATTTATCTTAAACATAAGCGTGGGTGTGCTAATGCAAAATAGCTCTTAAACATGTTTGGATTCCCTTGTGTTTTTCTTTTTCAACTCGACTTCCTCAACTTTCCCCCATTTATTAGTCACTTTGGGACTTGGCTTGCCGCTGTCTTTTTTTTATCTTTGTGATACTCGCAAGCTTGTTTTTCTCTGTGTCTCTAGAGATCTTTAAAAAGCAGCAGTTGTTCTTGGTCCTCAATTTACAAAAAAAGTGAGAGACAGTCAAGATGAGAGAAAGTCAGTGCAGCTCCATATTAAAAATGCCTCAGTTTAGTGCTGCACATACCCTAAAGTGTGTTTGCCTGTCATGTCCCTACGTATACAATGTTTGTACACATGACATTCATTACGATATTATGAGAAGCTTATGCCTTTGTCTTTGGTCTGTTTTACTTTGCAAAAAAAGTTGTCTGGTGTCGGTTGTTGCTTGCTGTTTCAAAAGGATGAAATGGTTGAATTTACGCGTAAAGTATCAAGCAGAAAGAGAGAATAGTACAGAGTTTAGTATAAATGGAAAGACGTGAAGATATACGTTCGCAATTCCAATATTGTAGTTCAACTTTGTAATCTTCATCATCAACATCATCACCACTACTTGCCTTGTATGTACATGTAAGCTGAGCTCGTTCTAGTCGGTATTTACTTTCCAAACCAGTGGATCTGACTTCAGCACTGTTATTACTACCACCATCAACCAATCTTTGCCGCGTGTAGTGTTTGTAACCCATACATATTACATTCTTGGAAATATTATGGAAATATCCAGAAGCACACATGCATACTTTCACTTTGCCTGCTCAGGCAATATAGGAAAGAGAAGAACAGAGCTAGAGTCAAGAGAAGTCAGACTTTCTCTCTGGAGACTTGGGAAACACATACAAACACATGCATGCTTCACAGAGAAAACAAGTAATAGCAGAAGTGGTGGTGGTAGCAGTAAGTAGGATATTAATAATTTGAAATGTTTAAAGCGGTGGTGGTGGTGGTATGGTGGCGTCGGTTGTGATGGTGAAATAAGTAGTAGCAAGAGCTTACTCACTGGCTTATATCTATGTGTTCGTATGTACCTTTGTATATGTTGTACGACGATATGGTATGCTGCTATGATGGAGAAACTTCAACTGTCAAAGTCAAGCAAGATGAAAGAAAGAAAAGGTAGATATTCATTTTCTAAATAGGATGAAGGGTGGTGGGGTAATGGAGGAATTGTGGAATAGAAAGAGCGTAAGCTTTGACACGACGAGACATACAAGCCGTAGTAGCACAGAGACCATTTATTGTATTGCTTGTATGAAAACCTTTTGTGTTTTCTGTGAGAATAAAGTTGAGCGTGATGAATATTGATGACCATGCATGCCATACCAGTCAGTCCACTTGTGATTTCGAGATAACCTGAGCTAGACTCTCAATTCTATTATTATTATTGCTACTTTGTACACAGGAGGAGCGAGAGACACAGCGTCCCGGTCTAGTCGTCTATTCAAGAAGCTTCACGAGGCAAGATACCATCGGGATAAAAACTCTGGCGATGGAGGTGGCGGTAAAGGTGCTTCTGGACTGCAGAAACTAGGTGCTAGTGTAGTAGGTGGGGGGAAGGGAACTGGAGGAGGAATTTGTAGTGCTCCTGGTTCAAGCGGTACATGTACCTTTGGGGGGCAAGGGGGAGGCTACGGTGGTGGAGGTGGAATTGATCAGATTTTTGCATGTGAAGTGCCTACGTTGAGTGAAGGACCATCTTCTTCTGCCGCAACTGGTATGGCAGGACCATCTTCTCAACCTGTAATAAAGGTAAGTAAATCCAACTTATTTGTATATTCAAACACATAAACTATAAACTATAGAAAAGGGATTCTCAAAGGTGCCGAGCTTGAAGTTTGTGTAACTTTGAGTTACCACGCTAGTCTTTCTGGAAAACATACTGTAACACATTCAAAACGAGACTAACCATTCAGTTAACCGACCTTTTATATATATGCTTTACATAGTCGTATATCATCTAGCTCTACATTTTATACATATAGTATTTATACACAGCTTCGTTCCACCAACCGTTTAATAATTTGAACTTGTCGATGTTTTATGTAACAAGTTTCATGTGTGGCAAACACTAGGATATTTCGTTGAAACCACAAGTACGTACGCAAAACATACGAAATTGCATGTTTCACCAAATCATGGTATCTACATATTATGTGTGAATGTCTTGTGTGTCTGTATCTGTTTTGCAAAGCTTCGACTCTTTGTTAGGCTGAGAAGCAAGCAGTAGTTGATGATCAGATTCACAATCAGATTACCAGGATAATATTTTGCCTGTTTTTCCGTTCCCTAAGCCATTCCCCTTTTGTAGTGATGTTGGCAAAAGTACATTGAAGAAAAGCTGGTGATGGCGATTTTAGAGCAAGATAACAAAAGATTTACTCAAAACAAGTGGACATGGATATATATTGCTTTCCAGATTTGGTTGCCACTGCATTTCAATTTGCACGGGGGGATTTATGTGCTGTTCTGCTACCACTAAAGTAGTAACAAACACAACATGTTGGGAAACTTAAGGAAGCCTATAAAAGTGACTCCTTTTAAATAGTGTTTAGAGCTGATGGAAAAGTAAGATAAAATGTGTGATAAAATTAAATTTTCACTTGGAGTAACTATCGGGCTGTTTTGTAGTTAATTTTCAATTGATATTTACGCAATGACTGCTGTATTTGTTCTGTATCTGTATCGTAACCTTTCGCATCATAAAAATTCAAGAAATAAATTTTCTATAAATAAAGACGTTATAATTATGACATACCCAATTATGCAAGTTTTTTAGGAAGACATAAGAATTCAACAAGGTCTTTTTTGTTACCTCAGCTTGTCAAACTCAAGCCACCACGTAAAATATATCAGTTTGTAATCTGACTGACATGTAAAAAAATTCAGATCGGCTAACTTACTCCTTCCATTTTTGTCATGGAACTTGCAATACTCTTTTTAATCCATTTTCAAAGATCCAAAGTTGTAAATTTCCCCTTCAGCACTTTTGACTTTGCTGGAAAAAAAATCCAGAAAAAGTTTCTAGTTTGTATTCTATTTTTACTTGTTTTTATTATAAGACTGGCTCAATGTTAAATTAAAAGGCTGTCACGGGAGAAATAATATGTTACACAACAGATGT
Organism: Entomobrya cf. arborea Gr-Col-00668; assembly: GCA_034699025.1. NCBI lineage: Eukaryota > Metazoa > Arthropoda > Collembola > Entomobryomorpha > Entomobryidae > Entomobrya > Entomobrya cf. arborea Gr-Col-00668. The sequence goes on from JAQIWN010000896.1 coordinate 5,186, forward strand.
AAAAGAGAAGCAAGTGAAATCTCATCTCTGGAAGTTTTCATCCGTTCAAACATGCGCTTTGTTACAATATTATTGTGTTAAATTATTGCATTCAATTGTTTAATAAATTAACTTAATTGGCCGACAATATTTGAACAAAAAAGTGATCAGCCCTAACAGACAGACAGGTTTCACTGAGTATTTGCATAAATGTTGTTAAGTTACCATCTTAAATAACGTAAAAGTTGCCAGAAACAACGTATCTCGCACAGCATTAGCTTCACCTTACCACCTTTCTTCGTCACACTATACTTTCCTTCAAAATAAGCATAAAAATTGTTTTAAAACACACAGTAACTATATACGAGAAGGTAAATATATAGTATTTATGACAGAAAATTTTGACACTTGCCTGGGAAATTTGCAAAAGTTTTTTTTTGTAAAAAAAACTACTGACAGGCATTAACTCCAAGTACAAACTTTTAGGATTCTAACTATACGCACTTTGTAAATAAAAGTAGACTAGAATACATCACAATCCCAAAGACAAAATTTAGTGGCCACGTTTTCTTCGAGATCCTTCCATCCTCTCAGTTTCTATAGGGTTTGTACTAGAGACTTTCCTGAACTCACTCTGTCCGATGTCTGTCAAGTAAGTTATCTGTTTCAGTAGCTTGTGGACGTTAGACATGTCACGGACAAATATATTCTCATTATACCCCATTCCCATCTTCTTGGTATATAAATACCTTCCTCACCGAAGTAGTTTGCAGTATTTTGGTATCAGAGATAAGAAATATAATAAATTATGGTTATCGGGTATCTATATATTCAGTATACAAATATATATGAGCAAATCTACCCACAGAATATGGAATAGGCAAATGAAATATTAAATGGGGAAATGAAATAACACTCGGTGCAATAATTCTAAGGAAACCTACCGCTTCACACCCGTCACGACAAGTCACACTTGCACACCTGACTTATCTTTAATTATCAACCAATTCCATCTTTCTTCTTTAAAGTCGGTAAAATAAAGCAATCAAGTTGAATGGGTGTGGGTGGTTTAGACTGTAATAGACTGGTAAGTCAGTAGTACTATTTGGACTATCCTTTTTCTGATTTCTTGCCACCAAGAAGAAAAAAGATTATTAATGCTTGCCCGTGTCTTATTACCTTACCACTACCTACAACCAAACTTTTTATCGAGATGACTAGAAGTAGAGTTATGTTAGTAAAATGGTATACTTTTTGAAGAGCAGCAGGTACACCACACTCACTAAAATTAGGAAACTTTTTTGATTGAATCTTTAGAAAAATTTTACTTCACTACTCATATACAGTTGCCCAGTCAGGTAGAAGGGTAGACGGAGTGAATTAAGATCACAGGTGTAAACTTGATCATTAGTATTATCATCTTAAGTTTCATTCACACAAACTCAACATATGTTTTTGTTATATATATAAAGCTTGTCAACTTGATTAAGACTTTTTCCCCTTGAGTAAAAGTCGGAAAGAGTCGACAAATATTTTTTCGGTCTTTGTTGCTTTTGACCCCAAAAACCCGGTCGTGTTGTATTAATATTTTTTCGAGCATTTTTTTTTCAAAGTCTTTTTGGAAACCTGGTATTACAAAAACAAATGTGCAAATTAATGTTGAATCCTTATACAAGATGATTACCTTTCAAAACAATGAGAAGTAAATTTCTTTTAAAGTACCAAATGAAAAGTCAGAAAAGGTACAAAAGAAAGTGTAGTTTTGATTATTATGCTTTACATAATGATTTATAGGGCAGAATAGAACCAGATTTTTAAAAAATCAAAATTCTAGTTAAAACCACAAGGGAATACAATTGTAGTCGTGTGAACTAGAGAAAGAGAAAACATTATGTGCAAAGCAGACAGCCACCGACAAAAAATCAATTCTTCTTAATTATTTGCATACACACATACAAACATATATGGTTACAAAGTACACAGTCACACAGACATACATGATGAAAATTTAGAAAAAAACTGAAGTCAGGTAAATGGGTTGGATTGAAATGGAATGGTTAATTTGGTAATATGCGGGTGTTTAGGTTACGAGACAGAGAAATATTAGAATAAATGACTAGACGAGCCACTCTCACCGAGCCACCAAATAGAAACATGTACGAAGGAAATGAGGAGATCAGATAGGATCAGTCTCTTTTCTTTACTGGAGCACACGAAGTCACAAGAAATAATAATCAGAATCAAAGAACGAGAACACAAGCTAGTAGACATGTATCAATGTATGCTTTGCAGACAAAAACAAGAGGGAGACAAGTAGAAATATCTTGGCGTTTCATTAGTTCCCTGTCCGGAATCTTCTTCACTACTTCCTTTTCCTTCCATTGTGTTTCCCTCACTATTCCTATTGTGAAATATAATAGGTAGTTAGGTACATGTAGTTCACATTCCTCCATATACATATATATATCCGCATAAATCTGCGTAAAAATGCATTTTTGGGCCTAATGACGTTCATCAACAGCCTGCTTTACATTTTTCTATTATCTTTTTTCTCAAAACTAAAATGATAGCCTTCGTTTTGTTCCAGAGGAGATGCATTTTTCAAGTTACTACATACTAAATTCCGTTTTCTGTCATTTTTTCAGAGCTGCATTGAAGAAACCGGAACAAGTGGGATTGGTCCCACACCTGGGCCCACACAATCTTCTAAAGAAGAATCGAAAAAGAAGCTTCGGAAGAGGAAAGAGAAAAATGCCACTAAATCAAATACAGATGGAGGCAAGGAACAAAAATTGAAATTATGTGGGCTTTTTTATAGATTTTTTTTTACCTGTGTGCTCATATGTCACTAAATATTTTTTACTGTACGCAAAAGGGCGCTCTCTAGCCAACCTAATCTTTTTTTTGTTAAAGTGACATTTAAAATGCAAGGTTATTTATTTTTTTATTAAATTGCCTTCGTGGCTTGTGTAATTCATTTTAAATTAATGATCTCTAGAAAAATATAAAACTTGACTGGTGGACCAGTAAAATTTTGCATGTTTTATTTTCTACGTCTTCCATTATCCTTTGTAAAGATCATTTTGTGTTATTCTTTTCTTCCTTTTTTGTGCCAAAGGAAAAAAAACAAGAGCTTTTGTGCTCTTGCAAAGTAACAAAAAAAGGCAATGAAAATGAAAAATTAATGGATTGCTTTTTTAAATTTGAATATCTTCCCACATAAAAAACGATTTCAGATCCCGTAAAAATGGAATGGTCCGAATTGGCTCGTTGCTTGTTGACTCTAAAATCCATTGCTTCGAATGATGAGTGCCTTGACGAACTTCTCGACGGACTGAATCTTCATTGTCAGTCTCTGCTAAAGCGGTTTCAGCAAGTTCCTCCGACCACTGATGTACCCTTAGATCCACACAAGTGCTTGTCCGGCCTTCTACACACGCTTGTCTTGGTGAGTCAGATATTATCTTTATTATGTTTGAGACACTTTTTTTTGGCTTTTCACTCTAATTCATTCGTCTAAAATGCATTGATTGTTTCATAAATTCGTGTCCTAGGCTGCACTCCAGTGCCACAGTGGCAGGGATGAGCCGAAGAAATATTTATCCGATGTAATGTGTGGTTTGAGCAAGGCTTGTTTGGTATTTTCAACGGGACCTCACCCACTTCAGTACACAGCAATGATTGCACTAAATAAAATCATTGATGTGTGCATCGTTCATAGGCTCACCACCGAAAGGTAAGTCAACTTATATTAAATTTGTTCCCCACTTGAAATTCACATGATATTTGATTGCTTTCTTTTTGTGTTTTTAAACAAATATTAAAACAATTGATATTCACAACAACATTATTTACTGTGTCATTTTTTATTAATTAGAAATTCTGTTTAATATCAAAACTTTGCTACAAGTGCAAGTGAGAATACAAAATTATCTTCCTTTCTATCGACCTCTGACCGATACACAAGAAACATGAGATCCTGATCGGGGTTAGAATAAAGTTTCCGATTGTATTGACCATTTCTGGTAGCGCCCTTTTTCGTTTTTCAGTCTAGTACAAGTACAACGTATTATTAAGAAAAATGTCTTTGGAATTATTTTTCTAAATGTTTTGTATAGTACATACAGTCTCGCATGAAACATGCTAGTTAAAACATCGATGACTTTCATATTACTATATTTTGTTACGATTCAACTCAAAGGGAATTCCCGATGCACTGTGCCATGATCTAACCGTGTCTCACAAAGCTATAATCTCTTTTTGCCATCAGCGGCAACATAATCATAACAAAAAATCTGTCTCAAACTATGACGGTGTTATTCATGATTTCGTGATCATGGCTCTGTGGTTCTGAAGCAGTTACCTTTTAGAGTGCTTATGTCTGTGAATACATATATTCTAGAGTACCTACTTTTATGTTGATGGGAACGCTTGAAGGGAAATGACAAATGACAACATCGAAAGAAGCTTACTAAAACGTATATAATATCAAATTTATTAACACCCAACATTGGTGGGCCTAGATAAAAATACAATGATCAAGCATAGTTAGTTTCAAACTAAATCACGTGGGAGAAAAAAAATGCACGTTTAACGTTTAAAATCAAACTGCTTGGAAGAAATTCGAAAGCGGAAAGTTCTATATGTATGTATTATATTATAACATTATTTTGGGATTGTAATAGTATCTTCAGATTACGTCCCAAACACCTTTTCACGTTTTTACAAGAAAAAATTGACTGAACGAAAACTTACTGAAGTTATGAAGTAGTATATTGCTTTCTGATTCTTCATTCGGTCTGCTTTAGATGCATTGAATGAAACCATTAAAGATGGCTAATGAATGTATGATTGTGGTGGCAGATGATTAATGATGGCGATAAGTTACAGGAACTTTGATGGTATACACCTGTAAAAGTTTATGAAGAAGCCTGCAAGCACTATATAGCTAAGTAAAACAAATAATTCTAACTATGCCGATTTGGCGGATACATATCGAAAAGTGATAGTTTACCGTTTTTAAGAAAGTAAACTAAAAATATTTATGTATACCGATTTTGGGTTCCCTTGACCGAGAAATCGGAAACCGATTTTTTAGCCATAGAACAATTTTAAACAACCTATTCAAATGTAATGCTACTTATATTTCAGAAAACTCATACAACGGGTTAGGAGAAACTCACAATACATTTCAAAGAGCAAGGGTCAGTGAACGATGTATGCTCACTGTTTCAGGAACTAAATTGCATTCACTTTACCTACTTATTTGTAACAATGATGAAAAGGGAAGAAAGTTTGGGATGTTGCAGAGACTTTTTTGCGTATTTACTACGCACAAAGTTATCAAGTATATTTTTATCACTTTTTCAATTCAATTTTTGTCGCTGGAAAAAGTGAAAATCCCATACACTACATACACTCAGTCAGCCACCACTCGCACACGAAAAAGCTTACACCACTTGCACTTGACTCGCGTAGTTTTTGCGCATGAAAATTTTCTGAGAAATTCATGCATGATAATGATGCTGCTTTTTGGAGTGACTTCGTGTCACAAATCTATCCGTACATAAAAACAGATGAAATAGAATAAGTACAGTGCATTTGAATGATAGCAAAGGTGATGTATTTTACTTTCCCCCTAAACTTGTTTCTCGTTCGTTGCCGTCCTTGGAATATAAAAGTAAAATCTCGAGAAGAAACTCTTGATTTTTTTCTACCTTAAGCGACTAAAGTACAGGAATGAATTTATCAAATATAGGAACAAAATTCAAACGTGCTGTTTATGCTGCTGGCATGGCACTTGATGTGGTCGTAAAATAAAATTGTAGTTATTTTGGTACTAGTGCATGATGGCAGCAGTGATCCTCTCTGCGATTACCTGTATTGAATAAACGTGATATCAGATGATGGCATCTAGTACTCATAAAAACCATTTCGCCCGAAAGAAAACACGGAACTCAATACTAAATCGGATTGTAATTAAACTTGTCCTATTGAATTAAATCTTGCGATAGTAATGGTTCAGAGAATTGGTTTTTGGTTTTATATGCCCGAAATCCGGGTTCACAACATTTATTCGCCAAAGAAACTGATTTTTAAAATTCTTTATAGTTTTCGAGTAGTCGGGGCAATTCAAGGGCTACAGTTTAAGAACCTAAACTCAAAAATACTCTCATTCTGTATCTAATTATTTACAGAAAAACATTAACAGGTCAGATAAACGTTTGTTCTTAAATAACTAGTAAATTGCATTCTATGTTGATACTGTCAAGCAATCAGTCAATCAGTAAAAAAGTAGCGCTAACATAATATAGTTATTTGATGTTTGACAAACAGTAAGTCTTTATAAGGCTAATACACTGATTTTTCAAAGTACTGCTGTTTCTTAACAACTCTACGATGCATATATGTCAACAGAAAGAACAAACCCCTTTTTTAAATTCGTGAATGTACCACCATTGCATATCGCATACCCTTTTATCATATATATCAGCTAGCTGTTCCATGCATTACAACATTACCATGCGAGCAAGCAAAGGAGAAACAGATTATTGAAAACCTGCTACCAAAAATGAAGAGACCCACTTTTTACTTCTCTTTGAAACGTTGAATGAAACCCAGGCCGGAGAAAGTTTTTTGATGCATGAAATTACATTCAGAAAAAGGAAGATTCCAGTCTTTCTTCTTTTTTTCCTTCCGTTTTCTTCTTTTCGTGGTATGCCTTCCATATTTGTAAAATCATGGTTTGAAGTTGCTGGTACACAAATTCATAATAATATGGAATAGCTTGAGCATGGCATGAAACTGTGAATATACCTGTGTGAATAAGTGCTTATTTATTCGTGTGACATACATAAACCGTCTGCTTTGAACGAGAAGCAAACCCCAAGTCAAAGTCAGAAGAAAATGAATTTGGTTTGTTACAAAAGAAAAAAATGTAAACGATTCTTATTATTATTTATGGTTTGCAAATCGAATCGAAAATTTGAAACTTCTTCTTTGCTTTCAACAAAATTGTATGATATTTTTTTTCTACCTCTTGCAGCCGGGATATTGATGTAGACAAGCATAGCCACAACATCCACAATCTTTTCATCAATAGCAATTTCGCCTCCTCCTCTTCATCTGCAGCAGCTCATTCATCAGTACAACAGCAACAACCACCGCCCTCATCTCGTGGATCCGTATTTCTAGCCAAGTCCAACGGTGGCATAATCGGGAAAGGGCCTCTCCTCCGAAGCAAATCCAAAGATGTTTCTTTCAAAAACCCTGTAGCCTCTTCCAACCAAGATGTTCTAGGTAAGGGGTTTCGCCGTCATTTTACTTTCTCTTCATTTGCAAAGATGTCCCCCTTAGCTTTAATTGAACTGGTCACGGAGAAGGATGGTCAATGCTTAATTTGAAAACAATCAAGATCCATTCCATTTCATTCTAACTAGTCTGCAGTCCATCGGTATTCTCTCTAGACGAAAGAAAACTAAAATAATTGATGTGTTGATGATCGTAGCTCTCAAATTGCTTGTATTGTTGCCTGTCTGCGTGACTATACACTTTAAAAGTCTCATGTAAAATTGATTTTGAATGCATACAAACAATTTGTTGATGAAATTGACATCATTTTCTCTATTCTATTCATTGTTATCGTTCGCATAAAAATAAAATTATGAGACGTCGCCGTAACCCATCATCATAAAAAAGGCTTGGAATTAAGGCTACAAAAAAATCTAAAGTTCCGCTTCGTATAGTCTGTGTGCAGGAAAAGTGAGGTTTGTTGAGTATCACTGTTACCAAGTTTTTCAAGATAGCTAAATCATTTACTCGCCAGCTATATCACGTCATCACAACTTTTTTTAAAGTTGGATTTAATCCACCGACATCGCATTAGTGAGATGATTTCAAAGTAAGGTTAAGGTTCATTCTGACCTCAAATTTGGTGAGAAGGTATTTAAAAAAAAACATGCTGGTATGAAGTTTCATTTGGTTGGACCGTTAAAGGTCACAAATTCAAGACGGTCTCTTTCCTAGAGAGTGGTGTTGGTACATTTTAATGAAACTCGTTCGTTCTATCAAAGAAGGCCAGGGCCCGCAGCAGTCCCATAAAAATGATTCGTCTGTGTTTTTCTACGTTGCATGCCAGAGGAAAATAACAAATAGGAAAAAGGCAAAGTTTTTTTATTCAAACGTGAGTTTATCATCGAAGATTTTGCATTTTAAACCAATGATTATAGTCGTCAAAGAAAACTTAAAGAAGAAAAATGCCTGAAGGAAATCATCTGGAGTTTCAATTCCAAAAATTTGTCTCTGTAGTACAAAATAACAACAGCAAAACTAACCTCTCGACATCCATACGATATGAAATGTAGCTGTGTTACACAAACACAAAGTTCCTAAACATGTACTTAATCAAAAATTCGAACATCTTATACGATTTTTTTTCTGACACTGCACTGCAGTTCTTTAGTACCCAGGATTAACTTTAGACCCAGTGTTTTCAGGGAGACAAGATTGTGTAAGTAAAGCAAAGAAAAGAAAATATGTTTGTCGGATCGGTTTAAAGTATACTTACTTTTCACTAGCTGATACAAATTTTACTAGTTGCAAAAAATACACAACGTTGTGGGCAATTGTACAATGTTTCTTTTACCACGATTTCATTTTTCGGCAATGATAATATCAGTCTTCAAACTTTTGGATGAGCTTGTCTGGCAAAGTAACATGTTATGTGACTGGGTGGCAATCAGAAAATTACAATGGGTAATACATTTCAGTCTAGTATCAAATTAAATTTTTGCCTAATGGCGAATGAGCCATATCTCGTATGTAGTACAAATACTTACCCTTATGGGTTTTTTTATCTATGTGTGAAAAAGGTGGAAGTGAACTTGCTTTATTGGCTCTTATGCGCTGAAAAGTACCAGGAAAATTCTCAATGTTCATCTTCCATTCCAAAAAGTTTACATCGCCGTTCATACTTAAACACATTGTACCTTTATCCGTTTCACCATTTGTGTCTACCTACTTCAACTATGTTGCATTGTTTTATTTTATTCATTCCACGAAACTGAAACCATAAAGAATTTATCTCATCGGTACCGATATCTTTTTGTCACGAAGAAAGTTCAAGGAATTAAATTTTTCTGTTTTCGCCAGTATTCTGTGTGACTTTGCTCACCCTCCAAAAATACCGAACAATAATTGTTATTACTACCGTCAATAGAACAGAAATTTATATAACAATATCAGAATCATGTTACATCCACATTTTAAGTACAAACTTTGATGTCTCTCACGGTCATGCATTTACTTTCACTTCACCCGACAGAGCACGACAAGCGCAGTTTGGTATTTGTGATTATTTTTCGCGTACGTGTGCTTAGTTGATCGTACTCAAAAACAAGCACTCTACTCACGTGCATTATTTTTGGTGGAGTCCAGCCAAATATGTAGTAAGTATGTATGTGTTGTCGTGATGATTACCATCGTGATGATATGCTTTGAAAGTGCGTGCGGGCGCAAATAAATAGAAAGTCGTAAAGATGAATGGACTCGAGTGCGGACAATGCGTAGAGAATTTTTTTTCCTGTGTGATACAGAATTTCGATTAGAGTTGCATACATATTGCATGTATTTCTGTGCACTTTCAGTGTGAAAGAGCAGTACCCAAATCGGTCGCTGGATAGGTTTATTATGTATGATGTATGTAAAACTAAGATTTTTTTTAGTAAACTTATACTACTGTGAGAAACTTTCCCGAATTTACATTTAGAAGAACAAACTCTCTGTTTTGACATTAGTGTAAACGTGTAATTTTTAGGTGCACATTAAAAGTTGTACAACGAGTACTCAAACTGATAAAAATTTTGAAACCACGAAATATGCACACAAGCTTACCATCGTATGAAGTACCATTGTTTCACTTGATACATATAGATCGGTATAAGCTGTGCTGTGTTGAATACATATGAATTGTTCATTAATATAATGTTACAAAAGTCCGTGGACTTTCTCCGATAACCCTTTCCTTTCTATGTTGTATTTTAATGTGGCAGGACCTTTTTGGCATGCTGGAGTACACTTTGTACACGAATGCCCCCTGTTCGGATGGTTGATTGAGACAATTCTTTGTGCTCTAGCTAAATTAAATGTGTCACGTGAGAATTGGATGTAAAAATAGATGTTGTGAGTAGAAGGAATGGATGTTTATACACACTAGATGAGCTCGGGCAGACAGGCAGCTTTGATGATTGCAATTGCTGCAGCAACATGGCAATTTACACTCGAATCCACTGGGCTGGTTGAAAATGATGATGGTCGCTCGGTTAGTTGATTTGATCGAACGAAACTGATGAAACATTTACACTTTTGTGTGTGACTGTTTACCTGTACAACTTTCACCGTTTTCCCCAATCGAATCAAATGGTTGAATACGTACATCTCTTTGTGAATATGTATTCCATTTAGCACCACTCTCACATCTAAATTATTTGCGAATATGTTGAAAAACAGTCAACGACCCAAGTATCCAACAACAATTATCCGTAGTGCTGCTACTTGCTCTAGAGCAAGACAGTGAAAAAGGGAAGTTGCCCGTTTTATTACAGACACAGGTATATTTTGTATGCTAGAGTGTGGATTGAAACACAACATGTGAATTTCGGTCCCCTTGGCACTAGGCTGATAAGTATAAACTTTGTTTTCATTTAACAGGAAAGTTTGAACCGAACGTTAGAATTTTTTAAACTTTTATTTTACTACGAAAGACTCCATTTTTGTCATTTTCTTAAATTCAACATCCATTCACAATTGTTTCTTCCACCTTCCTCTTCTTACCACCCATATACGTTTCTTCCCCCATCCCATCAGAAAAAAAGAGTAAGAATTGAATTGATGATTAGAATGATACTTCTGCTACACGCGCAATATTAACTGACATTCGACACGAAATGGAGACACAAAGTTGCTGTAGGAGAGAACCAAGTAAATTCTTAATATCTCGTTTCCATTTCTAATTCTCTCGTTGTTCAGCTCAACCACCATGCACCATATAGCTTTTAGTTCTATCTCTCGACATACTTTATGTGCACTATGTTCAGTTCAGTTTAAAATAGAAAACGGGAAATGAAGATGAGAAAATGCTGTATTTGCATGTATGGATGCGTTATGCAGAATTAGAAATTTGGCGGAGTGGATACTGGATTTGTATATTTGAAAATATTTAACATCCAGTATTGTTCCTTATGGGTTGAGAAACAAAAGCATTAAAGATATTGATTCGGTTGGTTTGTGTGTGATCTGTGGAACTATATAAATATGTTATATTAAACAATATTCATTTGATGTGGTTATCTCTGGTTGTTATAAAAGTCGGGTTAAAACCTAGTTTCACTTTTGGAGAATAATGTATTCCTTTTACACAGAGTACTGAAATTACTTACTTTTAGACAGACAAAACGAAATGTACATAAAGTGACAGGAGTTTCCTGGAACTTTTGCTAATCTTTTCCTGGATGCACTCTCTTGTGAAATGGGGAGGAGGACAGGATGACGAGGAAAGTTGAATTAGATTACTTTTTCTTGTTCATGATGATGACGGTAGGAATAAAATATGGTATCTTTGTGTGATTTGGCGTAGGAGTAAATAAATTATTATGGTGTAATCTCTTCAGAAATTTCTGAGAGAGAAAGAGAAATTCTTACAGAGACATCTACCATATTTTCCATCTTTGTGCAATTTGTTTTCTTACTACCATACCGCTCGGAAAGATTATAAGGAGGCTGATTGTGAAGAAGAGCGAGAGGATGACACTAATTTTTGATCTTCTCAAATCTTGGCGTGCTTATTTACTTTGTGGGGGAATTATGCATGAAATTTTGGTGCTGATGTTTTTTATACTTATGAATATTATCTTGAGGATGAATGTAATTTAGAATTGTACATACATATGTTCTTCAGCAAGTTTTTCAGACTGGTTTTTGGTTGATTAAGCGACAAAAGTTGACACGCGAAACAACTTTTGATAGACATGCAAGCAAACATACAAGTAATTTCAAAGTTTTGTTTGTTTCTCAGAAGAAAAGCGGGAGACCATGGGATTTTCTTGTGATTAAGTAATAATCTTGTAAAATAAGATATCATGGCAATATTGATAACTAGAAGAAAATTTTATGATTAAAAAGTCCATTTTAATTAATTACATACATTTTCTATAAACCTGACTGTTTTAATATGGAAATGGGGATGATCAAGATCGTGTTAAAAAAATCAATTAAAGAAAATGTTTTGCCTCAATGTCTCTTATTACTCCAGTTCTTGTTCTGAAACTTTGACAAGTAAACAGTTCTATTTCAAGAGATGTCCCCAAATATCAATAATGATCACCCAAACTAATATTTTTTCTTGTTCTCCGCAGACATCCTTGAACCAGCTGTCGGTCCTATCGTCAACATCCTCCACAACGCCGTCACGCTGTACAAACGGACAATTGGATCTCGTCAAACGTGCACACCATCAGTCAGGTAAAAAAATCTATCTTAAGAAAGAAGATTTAGTTTTTTTACTACAAAAATATACTTCGGTTATTGCATCAGTTTGATAGAGAAATGGAATTGCTACCTGGTTTTGTTTCTTGGAATATAAATTTTGTTACCTGTGCATGCGCATGTCAACCTGATTGTGTGATTGTGACTCTGGCTCACCCACTCTCCCACTAGTCGTGTCTTTACAAGCAAGAAATACTGACTGGAAGAGTGAGTGCGGCGGTGGTGGAAGTAGTGTACGGATTGAGTTTGAAAGTGAAAGTGAAGTGTGATCAGTTGTTAGAAAGCAGCTCAGGAATTGAAAACGACAGGTTGATTAAGGATATCCATTCTCCGGGAGCCTTTCTTGCTTACTCACTTTTAGACTTGCTTTTTCTCCTGTCGTTTTTTTTGGTGGTGGTGGAGGAGTAGTGTAAACTAAACTGAGAAAGAAGTTAACTTGACGTGAATGTAATGTAATATCATTACTTCTTATTTCTCGGCTTGTTTTATAGACTCGTATACATATTATTAGAAAAAAGAGATGGACATGGATAGCCTCCAGGATGAAAAAAAGTATCACTCAGGAACACTCACAGTTTTCCTATTTTCTTATTTGCCCAGCAGCATCAAAAACCTATAAGTGTAATAAGCTAGAACAAACGAAGTATAATAAACATGTAGGAAAATAAAAGACAAGAAAAAAATCTGCTGTTTCAAGGAAAAAAGTTTACCTTTAAGACAAAATTCATGGTACACACTGATCCACAAACAAATCCTTTTACATTGCATTGTTTGGAGGATTTCGTTTTTTTTAAATGTTCGTCGTACTTCTTATTGCACCTTCACCACCACCCCCGTCTAGCCAAATGAAAAAACCATCACTTTTAGTATTTTCTAGACATCCCTACTTTTCCTTCAGTTTATTCTCTTTGTTTCTAAATGTGTAATTAAAAAACATACTGTTGATGATGATATGTTCTTATATATTGCTAAAATATGAAATTTTAAAATTTCAAATGACTTTTAAACTTTTTAGGAGAAGAACGTGTAGTGCTCACTGCTTGCAACTTCTGAGTGCTCGGCTCCTCGTCTTTCTTGTTCACTCGCCTGCCGTCCAAAAGTCGTTAGTAAGTGAAGCGCCTCTTCGGATTTTGATCGCCGCCCTTGACGCAACGCACGATCCAGTAAGGCTTCAAATAATTCAAAAATAAAAATAGAATAAAAAGGAAACATTGGAATTTTTTTTTTGTTTCTCGATGTCTTATAAACTCAAATAATTCATTGTTTCGACAGCAACTACTTTGTTTGGTTCTCCAAATCCTTGCGACCCTGGCCTTAGACACTGCTCACCATAAACCACTGATAGATGCCGGTGTAGCGGATGCCCTTCCTCCCCTCCTCCTACCCGCTGACGAGTTTTTCTACACGAACCATACAACATTGTTTGCTCGTTACGTAAAGCATCACGCTGCGCGACTTCTGGTGTACCTTGGACTTCATCACCGGTCTGCTCTCCGTGTCAGTGTCTTTGATCTCATCACAGCAGGTTTGTCAACTCAAAAAGATACGAGCAACTCTTTTTTTGTCTTCGTTCTCTCTCTTTTGATAATATTGCGATGAAAAAATCCAAATGTAAAGTAAGTAGTTTGCCACCAGTGGTGAGTTTAATAGCATGCGTGCAGACAGACATACATGTACGCCAACTCATGCTATGTCGACGGTTAGGGGAATTGAAAATAGTCCAAATATCCACATCTTTGTTCTTGACAGGAAATTTCCTTTTGTGCCTCACCTTAAAATCTTTTTGATGTGTATAAATTGAACAAAAACAGTAGCAAAGGAACAAATCAGTGTGTTACTACCCAGCAGAGCATATAAGTCTCCTGTGAATTGTGGATCCTTTTGTGACTCGCTTTATTTTGAAAGTTTTCAGTGAGAACTAGGCACCCCTGGAAATTATTATGATGCTGTTTATATTCCTTTTTTTTGTAAAGATGAATCAACTTTCACAAGCGGAAACCTGGGAAATGAAGACTTGTTTATTACGTGGACATGCTCAACCCCACCGCCAGTTTTGGGACATCCGCATGCGGGCAGTGGTAATTTGCCACCGGTTATTGCCATGTCAGTCGAGTCGACCCTGATCAGGGTGCTCAAATCACTTGAGGTAGCCAATCGATTTGCTACAGCTTTCCCCTCCTGCGTATGTATAAATATATATAAATATATATAAATATTATGACCATATAATATTTAAAACTATTTTTCTTAATTTTTGTTAATGCATTGGCAAGCATGCGTGGACAGAAATAAAAGTCGTAATACAATATGCTTCAAAAAACTTGCAACGAAATTTCTGTTCGCATTTTCTTGTATGTTGTGAAAGTAATCATAGGATTAGCTGTCACACTTTATCTTTCTTTATCATTTGTAAAGATTGTGTTTGTTATTTGTCTGTATTTATGCATATTTATCGTAATCCCAATTAAGCTAAGTGTACACACCTGCTTTTAGAAGCTCATTTATATTAGCAGTGCAGGAAACATTATTTTTCCTAAATAAACAAATGAATAAATAATTCAAATGACGTATCATTTATAGTAATATGTGAAGTGAAGTAGACGTATAAATAACTCCAAAAAAATTATTCAGTCAGATTTCTTGCAATAAGAAGTTCATGCATCAGCCATTTTATTAAGCAACCATAAAGAAAAAATATATATCCTGAATTCTTCTTTATCTATTTTTATAGAAACTAAATTGCGGAAGAATAAATAAAACTTACTTTGTTTCTATGCTAAAATTTCCATCAATTTTGGTGAAAAGTAAGCAAACGTGCACGAAAAAAGAAAGAAAAACGAAACATAAAAGAGAAGGAAAAAAGTATTAACACTTTCTCCTACCCTCCCTCAATTTCTATCTATTCTTTGCATGCTTACACACTTCAAGCGTAAACAATACAAGTTTGGCTGAAAGTTTGTTCATCAAATGATTGGCAGTCATGTAAATCTAATATTCTATTTTCTTTTTTTTTAATATACCACGCTCACGAGACTGAGGACGACTTTCTCTCATTATAACTTTCTCTTTCTGATGGTTTTGCTTACGAAAGATTTCATTTGGTTTTTATTTTATTTTTACCTATAATATTATGCATGACAACGAACATATTAGAAGCAACCAAGCCTGAATTATTTTTTCGTTATTATACGTCGAAGAAATACCTCATATCATTTCCTTAAATGTGTTAAGCACCAACTTAAGGTGTATTGTTGATGGTAGCTGTGCCAGTTGTTATAATATTATTGCTTTTTATAATTGTTTCTCCCCCCGTCCTAAGTTATGTTCACTAGTACTGCAATCAATATTTAAGCTGTCTTCATGCAATTTTTGGTTTAGTTAGTTGTTAGACGTAGAGCTGTTTGGTAGGCTGAAAATATAAAACTCGGGTAGAGAATTTTAGACAGATTTTGGAGAGCCAAAAAGAAAGTTGTTTTGAAACTTCTTTTCCAATGGCTCTCCAGATTCTTTCATCTAGATAGAAATGATGACGCAAGTAAGAAAGATAACTGTTTTTTTTTTGTTTTGGACTAAAAAGGTGAGCGCGGCTCCAGGTTCTCCGTATTTGCGTGAGCCGTCATCGTCGAGTTGGATGAACCAAAGTCCAAGTCGCAACTGTTTTTCCCCAGCCCTTCATTTCAGAAGACATTCTGCAGAAAGTAAGTAGAGAATGTTTCCTAAATGTGGAAATACTTTTGAATTTTTAAAGAAACTTTTATTTTTTAAAAAGGTCGTCGCGACAGCATCGGAGGACCTGAGTTGGATCCTGCATTTGTAAAAGTTTTTCAAACCTGCTTCCCCGCTATAATTCATCCAACGATACTTTTGAGACTGCTACTTCACCGACTACTTAGCACGGGTTTAGCCCTTCGTAGGTGGAAAAGTTGTGCCTCACGTGCCTCATTCGCGTCCGCGTACTCTGGACACTCAGGTCACTCGGTTTTTTCTATTTTGAGTGGGGAGTCGAGGACTTCCAGGAGTAGGGCTTCAAGTACCGATGAGTCTGTTCATTTGACACTAAGGCGGAGAAGACAGGTTAGTGGTTTATGATTTTCTTCAAAACATGCGAGGAACTTGTTCATAGTAATCATTTAAAATTTGCAGGTAAGCCTTACTGTGGATTGTGTCTCTGGAACCAATCTCGCTGAAGGCGAAGAATCCCTAGTTCTCCACGAGTTGGAAGAAACTGTTTCGCCAACAGAGCAATCTTCCTCAGCCTATCATTATCAGCAAGCTTCTTCTCCAACAAAGAAGAATACGAGTACAATACGTGGAATTTTTTCAAAGTGGAGATCGTCCAGCCAAGAGGCCAGCGTGGAAAAGTCTGAAGATAGCCAGAAATTGTCGATAGAGGAGAGAAGTTCAAAACCCCGTGAAAGTTCAATATTTGGCCTCCTTCCTCTCGCAGCTTTAAGGGCGGCCACCTCTAGGGAAAGTTTGCATGCTGCATGTGGTGGAAATGGAGGAGGTGGTAGTGGGCCAAGTAGTCAAAATAATACTCCGCAGACGTCGCCGTCTTTTCTTGCCAAACAAGTGGGTTTAAGGATTTCAGTAATAAACTCCAATGATAAGGTATTCTAAAGTTTTCACGTTAATGTATTGAATCATTTTCAGTCTTTCCGTTTCGGGAGCCTACATCAGCGCAAGACCCGGCGCCTAAGCCGAAACCGGTCCTTGGATGTCGCACCTGAAGTCGCATCCCCCACTAAGGACACCCCTGAAGATGAAATTCTCGCGTTTCAACGACGTCTTCAAAACCTGCCAGACTTTCTCGATAACTCATTGGAACCACCCTCTCCCCCCGCAATACCTCCTACATCCCCACGGCCTCGTTCCCGATCTGTGCCAAAAGTGACTTTGGAAGCTCCATTGCCACTAATTCTTCCGGGGTTGTCTACTTCCCCTCCACCGACATCACCTACTTTACCAGTGCCCAGTTCGGCACATCTGCTCAGTCCGTCGAGTCCTGTAAGGGGGTTTCCTTCTGTCTTACCTGCTCCTACGATACCTCCTCCCCCTCCTTCGCCAGGGTTGCTTACACCCCATTCACCAAAAGCTTTATCCCGGGGAATGAGCCCCTTTGAAGAAAAGGTTAGCGCTGCAGGCAGCGGTAACGATAGCAGTAGAAGTCATGGCGGAAGTGGGGGAGGGATATCAGGCGGTGGAGGTGGGGATATCAGCAGACGAAGTTCCGTTTCACCCGCCAGCTCAGCCTGTCGTCGTCATGACAGCATTTTCATTTCGGACATGCCAATGGTTCATCGAGCAGTTTTGCTCTTTGTAGAAGTAATAGTCATTATACAATTTCTCGTAACAAAAATATGTGTCCATTTTAATGTGTTGTGTCGTCTTTATTTGTGAAGACTTTTTCATAAGATGTCTCGACATCAGTTACCTTCCCTGAATCCATAAATTACCTTTTCTGCATGCTTTTCAAACCGCAGTAGCTTTTGAAACCTATTTTTCGTACAATAATAAGTAATTAGCTAATAACTGATAATTTGCTCATTTCAAACATAAAGTGTAATCAGTGGCCACTGGTTTTAGATGTTACTTAAAACAAATAAATAGTCAACAACAACGTAAAAACAGCGGACATAAAAGTCCAAGACTGGCCTGCTGGTATTTAGTAATTGTACTATAATTGCTAGAAAGCTAATTAATTTTAATAATTTCCAGATTTCAGCTTTGCTGCTTTACTGTATTTCTTGTAAATTCTTAATTTAAATCCAGACCTAATTTGAAATCAAATGCTCCGCTCTTTCACAAATATCCATACCTGCACCTTTATGCTTTTTAAGAATGAAATGCTGTTGCCCTTTAACCTTCAGTTTACTTTCCTATAAAAAAATGTCCTTAAATTCTGAACAAATAGCGAAACCTCAAAAAATATATCTCAAATGGAAAAAGATTTAATAGGATGTATATGCAGACAAAAAAAATTAAAGAAATTGTTTAAATTATTTAATATAATATAATATATCCAGATGGAAAAGTAAATATTATCCTAAAATTAACATTTTATGTTCCCCAATCTTATGGTTATATATGTTTGAATATCAGTAGTTTCTGTTATAATTGATTTCTGTGACGATCTCGTGTTCTTTAACAAAACTCTAAATGGTAAAATTTGTTTTAAAAGGACTGGGTTACCACGTGTCGACCACATGGCCGTAGTTGCGTGATAAAAGAGTTGAAAGATTTCGTTGCTAGGGTATCATCATGTGGTCCTCCTTATCTAAGATGGGCGGATCATATTCGTATGCTCTGTCCAGCTCTGGTAAGCGTTTTTAATCATTAAAATAAATATTGTGAAACAAAATATAACTAAAACAACATTACAATTAATCATAAATATTGTTCATCAGCTTGTGGAAGAGGATACTCATGAAATGGAATCGCTGGAGGCGATTGAAACTGAATATTGGGAGGTAATGAAGTATTTATTTTTCCCTCTCAAATCATTCGAAACCTATCGTCCTTCCTGCTAAAAAGTGAATGCTGTTGCTATTTAGATGCAACGCCTAGTCGTCAGTGGGAACCTTCCGTGCAGTAAAGAAGAAGCAGCCATTCTTGCTGGAATGCAACTTCGTTTGGAAGAATGCTGGCCAAGATCCCGTCCTCCCAAAATTCAAACCATCCCAACCGCATCACCTGTGCCTCACTCCCCGAATGTGGCTACTGAAAAGTCACCAGCTAGTAAAACTGCTGCTTCTGCTGGGGACGAGGAAAAAGTTAGTAAATTCATTGTTGCTTTTTATTTGGATTCAAAGGAAACTACTTTACCTTAACGCCATCTTCTTTTATTTACTTGAATTATTATTAGGATTCCTTCTTGATTCCTCTTATTAACGAAAGCCCGGGTCCAGGAAAGTTAGTCCAACCATCTGCAGATGGTGATGGCGGTGCTGGAAGTGGAGGTGGAGGTAGCAGCAGTTGCGGAGGAGTGTGTGGTGGAGGAGGGGACTTTCGTGGGGATGACCACTCAATGTATGCTGAAGAGATTATTACCAAAAAGACTTCAGGTGTGGCGAGGGCCGTTTGTCTTCTGGCGACTTGTTATTCTTCCTCAGACAAAAATGAAATGTCTTTATCAGCGTCTACAAAGCTAGAGGATTTGGTACCACCATGTTATGTTCATGCGGGCAATATTGTCAGGCTTATTAAGGTAAGTCATTTATCTACATTATATATTTGGTTAAAGTTTCACTTTAAAGCTTGACTATTCTGCTTAAAATTTTTTGTAAGAATGGTCTTAATTGTATGTTTCAAGGTAACAAGTATGTTGTAGTTTCAAGCCAATTAGACCGGACCAGAAAAAAATTACATACATGATAAGATAAAAAATGCACATCCAATATGAATACTCACACGGGAACTCAAAAATATGCCACTCGCAAATCAGCAAGTGAATAGTCAATTCTAGATCACTTTTACGCGTAGATTACGATTCTGAAAACCTTTTACTGTAAAATGAAAAGACCAGTATACTACGTAGTTATTTAGTTTTGTACATGAT
>JAQIWN010000897.1:0-25238 GCA_034699025.1 Entomobrya cf. arborea Gr-Col-00668
TTTTTTGTACGTTTCAATATATTGTTGCATCGGAGTTGTTTTCTGATCAAGTCAGTGTTCGATGTTGTGAATCATTTCATCATCATCATTTATACTACATTTAATTCTTTCTGTTCAAATTATGCTACATATAATTAAAATATTTTTTTCTTTGTGTATTTTATAGGCCAGTGTCGGCGTACGCTCTGTTTTTCCGAGACACACAGGCAGCAATCAAAGGTTCAAATCCAAACGCGTCGTTTGGCGAGGTGTCAAAAATTGTCGCATCCATGTGGGATGCATTAGATGCAGACCACAAAAACGTAAGTACAACATAAATTTATTGAATTTATTTTAGAGCTAACCTTCGTAATAATTAAATGTATTTAAATTGAGGGTTTAGCATGATTGATTAATTAAATTGAAACTAAACATGTTCAATATATCAAAATTTATAAGGTTGACGTTGTATTAATTTTGAACGTCAAATGACGAAATTATAAACTTGTAGAAGATTAAGGAGTTAGGAATCAGGGAATTGTAGGAGAGACAAATGGGCCAGTGTATGGCTTCCCTGAGACTCTATCGACGTGAGAGTAAATGTATAGTGGGTATCCCTGGCTTTGTGGCTCCTGCTGCCACAAAAGGAAGACCGATTTATAGTAAATTCGGATTAGGATTCACCTTCAGTCGTCATTATTAATCAATTATGTCATTTCTAGTGAAGCATAAATAAAACCTGAAACTAAATATATAGAACGACAAAAATGCAAGAAATACATTTTAGTTATATTATTTCCTATAATGACGACCAAACGCGAATCCTAATCCGAATTTACTATAAATCGGTCTTCCTTTTGTGGCAGCAGGAGCCACAAAGCCAGGGATACCCACTATAGGTGACATAATGGTCAAAAGTCATTTCAAATTAGTTTAAACAGGAAAAAAACAGAGAATCATCAGTCATTTTGTTAAAATCATGTAGTCTATTCTTCCGAATTTCTATTTACAAAACATGTATCTCATCAATGCGTAAACGTGTGTGACAAATATGTATACTTGTTTGTGATATTTTATAAGCTGGAATTATACGTAAAATCATCTTATTGTTCAAACATCATCCCTATTTATCAAACACAGTATGTATAAAGAAGAAAATATCAAGTAGGTAGACAAGAATAGAAATCTTAAAACGTATTTGTTGGTTATTTGAGTTTGTTGAGAAAATAGAAACACTTTCATTGTCACCACCACCACCATACCAGTCGATTGAAACGAAGACGAACTATTTTCCCTTGTATTTTTTTTCAAACCCATCAGAATATAAAGTCCGATTACGTGTTGTAGATACCCAAAAAAAACACATAAACTCAAAAGTTTTTTTCTTCAAGATTCAAGAGAGAGAGAGAAGTGATAATGAAAAGTAAATGTATGTATATGTCGTCATTTGTAATCTGAATGCTACTTCTCTCTTTCTAACTTGATGGAATACGAGACTTTTTTATGAGAGAGGTACACTAGAAAATTTCTCATATACTACAACAGGCTTACAAGGAACAAAAACCTTATTTTTCTTCTTCTATTTTTTGTCAAACTAAATACATTACATTTATACACTGCACAAGAATAATAGTAGCTAAAAGAGCAGAAAAACTATATAAAAAAAATATATCTACGGGTGAAAAATACTGAAAAGGATCTTGACTACTTAACTTACCAGCAAAATGTTTTTCATTATACACGCATTAGACATTACCTACCACCATCTTCATCTTCAACCCTTTTTCATATCATATTATTATAATGCAAGTGTGTTTTTCACAAAAAAAAGTCAGACTACAGAAGAAGACTACTAATATTATGCATTATGTATATTTTAAAGAATTTATTGGCTGGAAAAGTTACTTTACTGCTGTACATAAAAAGTTACTCTTTATTGCCTCATATTATAATGTATACCATATACACACGAACGACACGACACACTGTTTTTCCCTTTTTATACCAACCACCCCCACCACTTGTTCCCTTTTTATATTTTTTCTTCGTTTTTTAAAACTAAAAGTCTCTTTTCTTCTTCTCCTCTCCATTTGCTAATTAAGGTGACCATGATACATGTGATAGGGATATTGAAGATTTTTTCTTCTTCTTTTTCTCTGTTTCCCTCACTCTCTCTGTCTTGTAACCAACTTTTTTGTCAGCTCAAAAATGATTGAAATGTTTTTTCCAACTTGTGTTTTTCTCCTACTGAGACTCTTATTCTCTGTCGTCATCATCGTCGTCGTCGTATTTTTTTGTTTTTATGCTTATTATACATCTCTACTCTCTACCTATCTACATGTATGTTACAGGAGGGAAAATGAAGGAAATGTTTTTTCATCTTTGCTAAACTTAAACTACTTCTTGATGTTATGTGTTTTGAATGAGCTGAAGTCGAATAAGAAGCAAGATGTGCTAGGTATATTATTCTTACGTGCATTTTTGTGTGCATTTTTTCTCTCTCTGATAATATATTAAGAAATAGAGAGGAACGACGAGGACTACTGGCGATATATATTTTTTTTCGTATGTGGCAATGCTAATATTAATGGGTAGAAAAAGAGAACAGAGAGAAGAGAACTTTGTTTATTTTGTGAATTCTGGGATTTTATGAGTTTTTTGTTTGTTTGAATCCTTAATTTCTTCTCCTCCCAAAGCTTACTTTACTTATTTCATTTTTCCTGTGTACTGCTCTGCTTTGATAGTACTTTTGGTGATGGTAGTGGTGGTGGTGGTACTGAAGAAGAAGAAAAAAAGTTTTGTTTAAAAAATATAATGTTGTATGGACAAAAAGCATGTTGATGATGTTGATGACGGAGGAAGGAAGGGAACTAAAAAAAGTTGAATGAGAAGAGAAGAAGAAATAGAGGAAGAAATAATTGTATTGCTCAGGAAAAATAGTGATTTTCCACCCTGTGTGCCTGCCTATGTGTCTTGTTGGTTGAGATGTGGAGGAGTTGTGTCTTGTCGGCAACTCAGTTCTTTCCCTAAATTGAATAATAAGTTGGCAGAGAGTTTATGAAATATTATTTTACTTTTTTCCTTCTTTTAGTTTTTCTTTTTTAGCCTGGCTGACATGCAAATTTGTAGATAGATATATTATAGGATGTGAATGATGAGTTATGTAGGTTGGTTGTTTAGAGAGCATCCCATGGATTTTCTGTTTAAAAAGAATGAATGAGGATTTATCTTTTAAAACTCTGAAAAAACTTAACAAAAAAAGTCAGAGACGAGCCGAGGAGAACAACAAAAAGCTTTAAATTACACAGGGGTAATATGCAATATATCATTCATCAATAGATTTCATTTCTGAGTACTATTATGACGATAATGGTAGGAATAGGAATGATGGTAATGATGAAGAAATACTTGGGAATGTTTGTCAATTGATTTTGTGATTTGTGAGTCTTAAAAGGTGCGCTTATTCTTACGATACGGCCATTATGAACATGATGATTATGATGACATCAGCATAATTTTCTTTTTGAGAATATCTGAAAAAAGTTAGACAGTAAATGTATTAGTTTTTATAGGGCTGTATACACTTAGATTATTACGATATTTTAAAGGGGATTGTGATGTGAAACGAAACGATTTTTTTTCTTTAAAATTGGGGCATTGTAATACAAGATGTTTAGTTAAGCCATGCACGCTATTGTAGGCAGACTTGTCATTTCAGCTTGATTCTAAGCTTGATACAGATTCGTGTTTTTTCTCATCATTATTATTCTAATTAGTTTCGTTTATGTTTTTTTGTCTTGCTGTTGTTTTTTTTTAGTTGAGCTCGAGTATTTTGTAGAAAATTCCTAATTATTTATGGGACAACCATGGATGATGATTACTGATAATCCTTGTCTTGTCTTCTTGGTTAGTTGTCGCAATCTCGTTCACAATCGGAAAGTATATCTTTGCATACAAGTTTCTCATTTTCCCTTTTTTTTTTACAAAAATACACAAAAATCTAGATCACTTCACATCTTGTATGTATGTAGGTATGTACATATATGTGTAACATATGCTTCAACATTTTTTACCTAAGTCAATGTACCCAAGCTTGCCAAATTAAAATTGTTACAAGGAAATCAGGGAGGTTTATTTAAGAAAATGAAATCAGCTAATGGCTTCAAGTTTTAAATTTGGGAACATACTTTAGTAATCACAATTTATTCTACAAATAGTACAACTGGGAGGCATGTAGCAGTGGTTTGCTTTATTTTCAGTACACGAACATAATTGGCAGTTTAATTACCAGTTGTAATAAAAATTTGCTTATTTGATCCAAATTCTTTTACACAAATGATCAGAGATGATGTATTGTGTTTGGTATGTTATGTAACATATAATTTTTGTAATTACCATAAAAATAGGAGATTGCGTATAATAACTTTTGTAAGAGCCTTCACAAATCTTTAAAATTTATTTAGAGAATACAACTCGTAAAATACGTTTTCAATTGTTTGTAGGTATTTGATTTTATTGCAAACAATACGAACAATATAATTATGAGAGAATAATATCTTTTTAGCAGTGCTTGATGCTTATATTTTCACCCAAAAAAATCTGTCAAAATAATTACTTTTATCATCTCAATTTCTCAACCTTCCCTTCTCATCAAGAATACACGACGAACTATCCCCAAAAAAACAAACGGTAAAGTTTAATGTAAAGTTTTTGCTCACGAAATCATGGAAGCATAACATAATACAATATGTACATCTTTGCATGTTTATTTTTTTGCTTAAAAATAATGTATATTCTGTAGTTATATCCATTAGTGGAGAGCACTCTGCAAAAATTACTCTAAAGTTATTATTATTGTCATGAAATGAAGTGAAATAATAATAACAGCAAAAAAACGAGTAAACTAAAGAACTTCCTCTTGATATTTTAAGTAGAAAAATTCTAACTGAAGCACAATACAAATTACATTATGAACATCTGTACTTTACTGTGGATTTTTATGTCTTTATTGCGAAAATTGTAGATTAATTTGGGGAGTAAATATAATATAATGGGTATGATAGGGTGTATGCATACTTTATAACCAAGCTCATTTTTGGTAGTTTACATTGAGACTTTCTAAAAAAAAGTAGAAATGTTGTTGTGTATTTATTATGGATTTGTTACAATAATACGCAATAGTAAATTACACATCAAATTAGCATTTATTTTCTGTCATTAATAAGAACTACACAGAGAGAAAAATGATACAATACTTTTGAAGGAAAATTACAGCCTATTTTCAAGCACCATTACATTCCCCACGAAAAATCTATTTCTTCGTAATCATTAAAGCAGCTTAATTATCCGTGAAGAAAGCGCGGGGGATGCATTGCAGGTGTGCTTTGTAGAGATTCATGTTATATGTGTCTGTTTGTATATTATTTTGCATAAAACAAACTAAGCAAAAGGGGTTCATTATCGATTGATGATGATAAAATGAGAACGATGATGATGTGGATGAATGGGTGAAATGAATGGTAGAAAGCCAAGTGCTTAAAAGAGTTTTTGTGTGTTTGTAAAATAAAAATACCCGGAAAGTTAAATGGAATGGAATGAATATTGTTTGCTTTTGAAATTGGAAAACAGTAATTTTCGCTTTGTAAATTTAATTTTGACCATTGCTAGTATTTTGGGGAGTATTGGCCTTGATTTATTTGTGGACTGGTTTGAACTTTTCTAATAAATCATGAAAAATTAATTGGTTTCGACAAAATGTTTATGAAATTTTCTAAAATTCTCGACATCCTGTCAACTTTTGGGAAATCTCTGACTGAATTCAAAATAACTGACTGTCAGGCCTGATTTTACTTGAAATTGAATCCTTAAATTATTGATTAATATATCATCTGTGTCCTGAATTATTTATCTGAGAAACATTTAATTTCTATCATCAAGTCATGTGCGACAGCTGGATGAAATTATTATTAAAACGAATGGTCTTACATATTCTGTCAAATTGTTTTAAATAATTATGTATAATTAAGTATACAAACATCCAATTTTAGGCTAATTAGTTGTAAGTAATTGTACAATAAGCCATAACCATTATAACATATGCTTTTTTAAAAATTTCTTAACAAATTTTTGCAGGTGTACAAGAAAAAGACGGAAGCAGCGAAGAAGGAATACTTGAAAGCTTTGGCAGCCTACCGGGCGAGTCTCGTGTCGAAGGTAATTCACTATTTAAAGTTCAGTAGCTTAACTCATGGAAATGTCTATAATATCTTTTAGGTAAACCAAAATATTCCGAAAATTGTGTAATTTTTGCTGGAAAACTACAAAATCATCTAATAAATACATTATAAAAGGAATTTCTTGCACTTTGCCAAAAAAAAAAAAAAAAAAAAAAGTAATCCTGGGTTTGCTTATTAATTTTTTGCTCGTTCAGCTCACCGATGTGATAATGAAATGAGAAAAGGTGTTTTCAAATCACAAAATCTATCATCTTTTCCTGAGTAAACCAGCATTCTCAATTTAAAGTGTCCAAAGTCCGAAAATGATTATCATGATGATGACTATGATGATTATTTTAACATTTTATTGCTTTGTCAGCAAGAAAGATGAAGATAAAAACGATACAAGAAAAATGTGACTTTCATGACTCATTCATAAGATAAGTATATTATAATATGCTGTGATAATGTCTCACTCACTCAAACTCAGCACATCACAGAAGCATACGAAATTCTCCCTCTGGATTACAATTACAATTTGAGTACACTTGTCACGAGAAGACAAGATAATATTATGTGTCGGTACTCATCCTTTTGACAAAGAAGGAGCAGAGAGTTGACAAAAAAGTTATGTTTCAATCATTTATAAAGATAATAAAAAAGAGGGAGTAGTTGTTAACGTTAAGTAAGTACCATTTCATATTCTTCAATTTTTTTTGCTCCTTTTCAATCTTCATGTCGTGTCCTTTCTTAATGCACTGCATTAGCTGACAGAAGTATGTGTGTATTATAATACCCCGTTTTCCTTACCTTTATCCAAATTATTCTTAAAATTTTGCATTTTCCCTTTGAAATTATTATTTCTTTTAAATTTATGTAGTTTTCCTTTGATTTGAAACTATCATGGGATTTGAAGGAAGGCTAATAGCTCAATTTTATTTCATTATTTTTATACCGTCATCATCACCTTTTTACCGAAAATCTCTTTGAAGAGCTTGAAAAAATATTTCTTTTTTCTTTACATTTTTCTTCAAGTGTAACTCGTAAAAGAGTATGACAAATTGTCTCAAGTAAAAAGAAGGGCAAATGCTTTGAATTGGATTATTATACATACATCTGAAAGAAATGCCGTCAAAATGGCAGATTTTAAACAAATGCTCTATATTTTTCCTTCGTAGAAAATATATTTATGCTAAACAAGTACACTAAAATGTATATGAATTTGCATTCTTTTTTGTCAGTTTTTTAAAAACTTTTTCATTCAAAAAAGAAGAATTACAATCTATGACTGATGGAATAGAGTATGACTCCCTACCTGTTATTATCATTGCTTACTTAACAATTACCGTTACGTTTTTTTTTACTTAAACCTTCTTTTCTTATTCTTCCTCGTCATCCATCTTATTTCATTGTTTCATTACATAAGTAACATTCTGAATGTAACATATCTTTTCTGTCTAACTAATTCCCACAACTGTACTCTAAATAAATGAGAATGGAAGTTTTAATGTTCCTAAAAAATGTTTTAAAAAATTGTGCTTTAAAATGCACTTTTTCCCTGTTTTTGTATGCTGAAATGGAAATAATGTGAGATGTAACAGGAGAGAATTTATCTTCATACTAAGTACTACTTGTGTAAATGTAGACTTTATCCATTTCACTAATACACAAAAGGAAAGGGTTATACTTGCTAAACTTGCACATGCATAGTATAGTATTACTACTTCAGCGTATAACACCTTTCCCAGTATATTATGATGATATGATATAAAAGCTCACATGTAATAAAGGTGATACAAAGGAAAATGTTTATGGGAAATTTATTTGATGTAAATTTTAAAAGTAAGTATGTGTCTACGTGTTTACATCCGTCTTGTCATATAATCAGACTATAAATAAATTGTATAAAGACCCTGGTAAGTATCATAGTCTAAATATCTGCCGAATAAAAAGGGTGCTGCGTGATTTGAAGAAAGCATGTCATCTTTTCCATACAGAGATATTACACAACCAATAGTGTGAGCATTATAATTGTTATCGCTGCGCTATCATCATTATTCTACCATTTTCCATAATGTCTCTATTTTCTCTGTACACTGTGTATACCAGCAACAGTTAGAAGAAATTTTCCAAAAAAAATAAGTAAAAAAGGATGGAGTATTTTCATGGAACATTTTATGCCACACTATGTCTTGTTATCTAGAAACTTAAGAGAAAAGTGGAGAAAAAATCACTTATGCATGTACTAGGGTGAATATCAAGTTATATTTTTTAAAAACTGTTACTTGTTGTAGTTTTGTACTACTACTGACAAAGAAATGGAATAATGGCAAGACACGACGATGTTGGTGGTGGTAGGATGATGATGGAGTAATGGAATAGCTGTTATGAATGTGGGCTTGTGAGAAGGGAGTTGTTGTGATGTTGTTATTGTGCTTGATGGTTGTCGTTGTTGTGTGTTAGGAAGGGTGTATATGATATCCATCTCTTCTTTTTCTTCCTTCTTCAACTACCACAGCACTAAAAACACTGTATAGCCATCATCACACTTATCTGCTAAAAAAAAGATGAAAAAGTGCCAAATTATGATAATAACGTCATTTGTGATATGCATAACAAAAGAGATGATTTTAAGCGAAAATCCTGCTGTCTTTCCTCTCTAGAGAGAGAAAAAAATAGAAGTGGTCTGATATTTCCCCCATCAACCCTTTCCACATCATCCACACAGCTATACCTACAAAAGTTTTATAGGTAAATATACATCTATTGCAATGCAATGTACACTTTTTTCTACAAAGAGCTGATGGTGCTGGTGGTGACAGAAGATGTAGATATTGTGAGGATTTTGGTTAGCTTATTACACTTCCTTCCCTTTTCGTCAAGTGGAATGGAATAGCATCTCTGTTGCATTTCTTCTCGACCACCTACCTCACCACAGTTTTATTCAAATTTGTGTGGGTCCTTGAAACAGGTGCTCAATTAAAAATAGATAAAAACGTTGGCATAAATTGAGACTTTTTGGCATACCATAAATCATATACCAACCAAGGCCATTGTTATAGAATTTCACACGTATGTGTTATATTGTCGTTCGTTCAAATGCACATTTAGTTTAGTAATTCATAAATGTAATAGTTTAAAATAGTTCATCATACAACACCTATTTTTTCATTCTTGGAAAATGCATAAATTACATTTTTTACACATATATAGAATTTTGGAAATTATTCTGCTTTATTCTTAATTATTAGCCTTGGTTCTCGTAACAAAGCAAATCGTAATTAATCAATATATTCATACGGAACCACTAATCCTTTGTCCTCGTCTGCTCTGCTACACTACTTACCTAGATAAACCAGGTAAGCGGATAATGGAATCGCTTGCATTATATTTATAAAGTAAGTGAATCTGAAAATGGGGTGACTTGAGACCCAAAGAATTTCTTCGCATTTCGCATCCCGCTGGCATCAATGCATTTTATTTCTCTGTAAATCTCATATTTTCTCTGTGAAATCACAGCAAACACAACTGTTAAAATATTCGTTTAGAATTCTTTACATCAGCAACCCAATTAAAGTTGCAAGAAGTCAATTCTTTTTTTTTACATTGGCAGTCTGCTAAAAAAAATCCAGTGCCATTTTTATTACAACACAACTATGCAAGCAATCCCATTACATTGCAATCACATCATGCATTGGACTGAAGCATTCATTTACTCTGTGTCAAGCCTTTGTGAGATTAATCAAGCAAACTCATTCTATGAAAAATGACATTCATGTTCATGCTTAGCTTAGCGTAAAATGAGTACTAAGAAAAGTGATCTTGTCAAAAAAAATATCACAAGAGGAAGCTTGTTAGCGTAAGCAAAATGATCATTACCGGCCAGACTTTTTTATGACTAACTTAACTTTATTTGTGGCATTATTTCTGACATTTATTATTATGATACAGAAAATTGCAATCAATGACCGCATTTTATTTCAGGTTTTGGGGAGCATCTTATAGCCTAAAATTTTGAATAAACAGTTCAAGTTTAGTCGCAGTCCAAATTGAACACTTCATTGAGTACAAAAAAGCCTAAACTTCAGATCGACTCATTGTTACATCTTAAAAGTTTTGAATTAATAATTAAACATATTATCTTCAAAGAAACATTGTGTATTGACCACGACCACCAGCCACTACACAACTTTATCCAATCCAAAATGCTATGATTGTTCCATCTTTGAGAATAAAACCGCTATATTACATGCCTCGTTGAAGTTCTGAGAACATTTGAGACTGTCATTGATCTTCATTGTTTCAGTTCATTGTTAGCCTGGGGCATCTGCTCCGATCGGTCATTTGTCTTTAGGAAAAAACGAAAGACAATGGAATCCGGAAGGGAAGAAAGGAGTCATTTTTTTATGTGACGTGACATTCGTTTGAGATTGTACTCCAACAATAAGTGTTTTGAAGGAGTAGTGTACAGTAAATATATTTTTCAAACATCAGATGCCTGCTAAACTTATTTAAAGGAAGTATTTATGTAGCTCTGCCATACCACTTGAATCTTCATGTATTCCGCGATTGGATTATTCAATCTCCAAATAAATACGCATATCAGGATAAGTAAACATGAAATGACTCGAAGTACAAGTTTATGTACTTCAACCAATAATTTGATATGAAAAATCTTACTTTAATGTATTTAATTTGCGTCATACGACCACTCTAACCAACTAACCAACATATTTAATAAAAGCATTATCAAAACCTGATTAAAACTACTTATCATCATGCACTGCAAATAAACAAACTTACGCATGGTCAGGGTCGTATATAAAAATGCCAATAAAGTCAGTAAATGTATCAAAATATTTGAGCTCTCCATTTTATAACATTCAATGCAATAATGTACTGATCATGCCTTTTTATTTTTTATCTGTTCCAGGGAGCTCCCACCGACTCAGCCGACGGCAGTGGAATGTATCCACCCAATTTCAATGCCAACATGTCGTCAGGCCAGCATTATCAATCTCATTCACAGCCGCAAGGCCAGAGTTTTTACACGCCAAGTCAGACAGGTCAAGGAACTGGGAAGAAGACGCAGCAACAATCTCAACAGTCATCACAACAGAATCAACCACCACCACCACAACAACAATCCCAAGTCGCTGCATCACAACCACCTCAAGGAGGAATGCCTCCTCCTCCCCCACAATCGCAGCATAGCCCTGCACAGCAGTCCCCTCAACAACAATCGCCTCATCACCAACCGATGATGCAACAAATGCCAGGAAGTCATCATATCGACTCGAATCAGTATGGGGGCATGAGACCAAACCAAGGAGGCTACATGAGTAATGTAAGTTAAAGTAATTATTATTTCAGCACAGTCCAGTATTTTTACAGTTAAGCGAGTTATATTTTAATTTAAACTCTTACCTATTTGCCAAAAAAATAGATGGGCGACAGTCACCAGATGAACATGTCTGGAATGCATCACATGACTGGTCATGGACAAATGGTACCTTCAGGTCCTGTAATGAGTCACATGGGCTCCGACGGTCATGAACATTCTCAGCGTCAAATGTGCGTCCGAAATGGATGCAACAATATGGCTATCACAAGCCCGGAATGGGAGAATGAGTATTGTAGCTCAGACTGCGTCGTTACCCACTGCAGGCAAGGCTTTTCTTCTCCATCTTCTCCGTATTCTTCCCAGCATCCGCAAACGAAATATGTTGCTGCTGCTTACTGGCGATAGCTTCTTTCTTCATCAATCAATCAATCTGCATCTCTGAAAACCGTGATACCGTTTTAAAATTGCATTATAAAAAAATTACCGGATGTCCAATTGTCATTGATCTGATCAATAATGATAGGTGCGGCACTTTTTCTCTGTGCTTTAATTTTTTTTTACTCTTTCAAACAAAAAACGCCTTTCATTTCTTGGCAAAAAAAAACTTTTCAGTTCACTTTGCATTTAAAAAAAAAAATCTCTTTTTTAATATAAAAGCCGCTTTTGACGTTAACATTTCTTGTATAAATGCTTACAGTGCTTCAATATTTCAATGAAAAAAACTTTTTAAAATCTTGTATAGTAGCTTGATTTTGACTTTCATGATATTTTGTACATTTTCAGGGATGTCTTTACAAATTGGGTGTCTACAAACCAACAAGGCAATCCAAATTACGGGAACGGTGTGAAGTAAATTTAGTTTATATATTTTTTGTTAGCTGACACAAAAATTTTCAAAAACATTTTTTGTTTCGTGACACTAACCAAAGCTTTTTTTGGTGTATCGGATTGGATATCGGATTACAGAAGTAACTACTAAAACCGGATGAATGGATTATCAGTAATTATTGTAGAGATTAAGGGAATAGAAAAAAAAACTTTAAAAAGCAAACATGTCAGAATTACTGTAAAATAGCTACCTTGAATTCCATCATGTATTAATAACTTGTTTTGAATAATTAATACATATGTACAGCGTATAAAAAATTAAAAAAGAAAAATAGTTACATTAAATTTGTATTTGTAAATTTAGCTTTAAAACTATTAAATGAATTCTATATTACATAGCATTTAATATATATTTGTTCCTTTTTCGAGATGATTTTGTGAAATAATTATATTTTTTATTTCTAATGAATGCTTATATTGTATAATATGTAGAATATAAAAAGAAACCCAATTTTTTCAGTGTATTTCTCGTTTTAGTTTTTTAATGATATAAATTAAAAATAATTTGAAGATTAGTGAAGTATATAAATAAAATAGTGTGCTTAAATTAACAGACAATGCAAAATAGAAGAGTTATAATATTTAAGATGTATTTTAAATTGGTTACTCATTACTGAGTACAGCAATTAATTTAAAAAATCGATATTTCTCTGTCTGAATGTCGTTTTTAGGTGGTAAAGTAAGAGGTCAGGCCGAAGCAAGTAATAAAAACACTGGAATAATGTATCAAGCAATACTGAGACGTAATGTAAAGCATAGAAAAACGTGCATACATAGATATTACACTAATCTATAATAATTTGTAAATATTATATTATATTCATAGTAGCTAATGAATAGAAAGAAAAAACAATGATTTTTTAATCGTAAGGAAAATTCACATAAATTATCCAGAAAAAAAATATAATCTTTTAAACTAGAAAGTACGTAAATAAACATGGACAGCTTTTAATGTTAACCAGCAAATTTTAATGAAATGTCAGTTTGAATACCAAAAGCAGTTATAAGACGCAAACATTCCGATTTCTAGTTAAGATATGATATAATCTCTACTATGTGTATTTATAGTTTGTAGATAAGTTAATTTGAATCAATATACCCCCATAAGTGTATAGTGGCACTTAAATGTAAATGTAATGGACTTTTTTAAAAGATGTAAACTGTAATAAAAAGGTGTACGATTCTTTTTGTTTTTACGAATGTCTACATTGTAGTAGTTATAATATGAACAAGAAGCAAAAGTCAATTAAAATTCATTACACCTCCTTAAATCGTAAAATAAATATATTATCACAAGCCTCTCCGAGTAAGGTCAAAAGGATGAAATATCCTTCCAATATGCCAATGTTCCATACACAGATTTTAATTTTTAATTGTGTACAAAAACATTATACACACATAAATATCATTACAAGAGAAGAAAAAGTTTATCTGTATAAATTAGTTTGTTTACATGTTAGACGTTATAATTTTAATGTCAAAATTGAAAAATATCGTGCTATGTAAGTATTCCCTATTAAAAACCTATCTTAATCACTGTACATAATGCGACGATAATATGATTTGTAGTGTAAATTAATTTAAAGATTTCAGTAATATATATAACTATACATATATATAAATTCAATGTATATTATCTACTTTAGATATATTATAAATAAATATATTCATTTAAAAAATTTATTGTTACCGTTTGGCTGAATGTTTAGGATTGAATGATAAATGATCCTCTAAACAAATCATAACAAGACACCTATTGTCAAGCTATGTTATTAAAAAAAAGTAAAGAGATAATTAGTTAATTACATTACGTATATAATTTGTAAAAAGAAAACGATGACTTTGACACATCATACTCAGAATTTACCATCATCAATGAAGGTCAATTTCACATTTTATTATTTGGTAAATAAATATGTATGTATTTTCGAACTTTCGGTTTTCCAAAAATCTTCTTTCTGAATTGTGTGAAAGGTCATAAAAAGTTGTCAAATTATAAAAATACTAGTTAGCTATGCTGATAGATGAAAAAATATAAAATGTCTTTGTAGGAAATATAAATAAATAAAAAATAAATATATGATTAAATGTGTGTAAAACTAAATCAAATTAATTTGATCTTCTAATTTATTTTTGCATATTTTTTGCACAAGGCCCCATCATCCAAGAAAACACATATAAAATGTGGCATGTTGCATGAATTTAATAATTACTGTCAATTATCAATATTCGTATTCATCTATCTATCCATTTTATCACTTTAATTTTCTCTTCTAAATTAATTCACCACAACACAACAATTAAAACAATTTACTGAGATTTATGACATTTTGACGCCTAAAACTTTTTGATTGTAAAGTGATAAAATTATCTTGGAGGATAGATATGGGAGACGAATTTCTGTGAATCGCACTCAAAGCCGTAGAACCATAGATGGGTGCAAATTGAGAGTTGAGCAATCAGCAGCTTACGCAATGGCGGGCATGAAAACTCACCCGGAGCTGTAATGCAAGTGCAATGCTATGCCTTCGTTAGAACGGATGATGATGGTCACGAGAAAACAAAACAATCTTTTTGAAAAACTTACTAATGGCAGTTAACTTCAAGAATCCTCGAGAATTAAAATTAACTTCTCCGTTTTTAAAGTAGTTTTACTTATAGTCAAGTACCCTGACTATTAGAATGTAATATTTTTTAGGGGAAGGGAAACCTTGAATGGTGTAATTGCGTAGTTTGTTGCATGAAACATTTTTAACTCACAACGTGTGCACGTGGTATTTTCGTTTTGGCAGTGAATACTTCGAATAAATCATACATTCTTTTGATTGTTAGCTAGTTTACAAATTATGACATAAAGGTAAGTAAAGTACTGAACTACTCAATATGAAAATAACTGTGTTTGTGATATAACTGAAAATTAAAAATGTTTTTTATGTGATTTAAGTCTGTACAGGACCTAGGACCCCCACCCGTGACTGTGACGAACGAAAAGGAACGGTAGCTTTTAGTCAGCTGACAGGATCTAATGTTTGTAAAATTTACAAATTACACTGTACACAGTTGACAGACATCAACTTTGTAAATGATCAGAACTTAATAGGAGGCTCAATGGTGGAATTTTGATTGCTATTTAGTAATTAGGACTGTTCTTCGTAAACAAAATGCCAGTTAACGCGATATTACGTCGTGCGGTACTTGCCAAGTGTTTGATACCCAAATACTCTGACAAACTAGTTTTCAGTTATATTAGAAAATTGTCTAGCGGATCAAATTTCGTTAACCTCAGAATAGGTAGTGGTATCAGCTACAGCACCTCTTTACCGTTAGTTTCCAGTGCAAATTCTAGTCGCTTGAGGAATGATAGCTTTGAATTCAGTCTAAGACAGAGGCGAAATTATTTCATTAGAGACTTTTCTACTCAGCCGTCGCCAAAACCTAGTGGGTCTACGTTAGGGTTAGCTGATCAGGTATACAATTCATACTATCAATGAATCTTATTCGTTAATTAATCATTTCATTCGAAGGTCTAAAAAAATGTGTTATTTTGGTTTGTACCATTCTAATTGTTGGGGTTTCAGGTGTTACGTTCATCCGCAGCAGCAGAAAAAGAAAATGAAAAGGCTCCTGACCCATCCGATGAGGAAGCAAAAAAGGACCAGGAAAAGCAAGTGCGGGCTGTAAAGATAACGTTACTATCTCTTGGAGGGATATTCGCTGGGACGGCTTTGTATATATTTTTTAGTTACGGTACGCAGACAAAAGGTTTTCATCTTATGACACATACCTAAATAAGTATTATATTTTGACTTAATTTAATTCGCAATCATTTTTTCTTTTAGGTGGACCTCAGTTAGACCACAATGGTCGACCTATGCGTGACGAGTTTTCCGATCTTCCATACTTTCAGCAATATTCCAAGAGAGCTATGGCTGAACTCAGGGGGATGGTTACAATGGTCACAAATCCATCTAGAGAGAAATTACTTCCTGATCCTGTGAAACCTCCATATCATCAGCCACCCTACACACTTTTAATTGAACTTACTGGTGTTCTAGTTCATCCTGATTGGACGGTAATATTTATTTTTTGTTTTAAAAATCATGCTGCGCTTTTATTCATTTTGCTTTTTTACCAATTGACGATTCGGTTCCCTTAATATTTCAGTACAAAACGGGATGGAGATTCAAGAAGCGTCCGGGTGTCGATTACTTCCTTAATCAGCTCAGTGGATACTTCTTTGAAGTCGTAATATTCACTTCCGAACTCGGCTTCACAGCGTACCCCATCATTGATGCGTTAGATCCACAAACTGTGGTCCACTACAGACTGTTCCGTGATTCTACTAGATATGACAATGGTGTACATGTGAAGGATTTAGATAAAATCAACAGAGATCTTTCAAAAGTCATTGCGATAGACTGGAATGCAAAGTCTATTGATGCACACCGAAATAACGCCCTTGTGTTACCTAGATGGAAAGGAAATGACGATGACAGAACTCTCTTTGATCTCGCTGCCTTGTTGCAGAGTAAGTTTGTAAAATTAAATGTTAATGTTTAATGGTGCGATATATAAATTGTATTTCTTATTTCGAATGTATGTGTGTACTTCCAGCTATTGGAACAAGTGGCATAGAAGACGTACGAGGAGTTCTGGAGTACTATTCCAAGTTTGATGATCCCATTGCCGAGTTTAGGAAAAAACAGCAGGAGCTCGCACAGAAAGAACAGCAAATAAACAATGACAAGGCAGCTACTCCAACATTTTCACCTAATTCCGGTTGGCTGGGCTCGCTATTCAGGAAAAATTAATTAGATATGTACTATTTAGTCCAGCTCCGATTTTAAAAAAAAGTGGATAAGTTTCAGTTCAGGATCATCACCATTATAATGATTAGTCATGTCAGTGTCATTAATATCAATATCTAAGAAAGATGGAAAAATGTGTAACACAGTGGATGATTTATATGAAAAGAATGAAAACACTTTCCCTCTTGATTTAATTATGGAATGTAGCTTTATAATTCCCGTTGTACACTTTGGATTCATGCTTCGAAAAAATAAAATATTCTGTATTATTTAAGATATTACAATTCTTCTAAGTCCATCGATCATCTTCCTTGTTAGTCGTCATACGTCCTTTAATTGCTAAAAATGAGATATGATATGATTTTCAAGAAGACTTAAGACGATTCAGCCTCGGGTTTTCGAACATTCATTACATATTACTATATTACTATTACATATTACATGCCTTACATGAAAACTTAAAAAAACACACACCTCCTATTACACATTTAGTTCCAAAAGCAATTGGATTTTAGACACTATATTTTAGATTTTAATTTTATACTAAATGTTTTGACTTTTGACGGGCTAAAATATTGCAGAACTTTGCTTATTGATGCATGAATGCATGATGCTGTTTGTTAAACCCATGAAAGGAAAGGGTTAGCGATGCATCCCATGATGCTATGTTGTTGTTTACACGTACAACGTATATTACAGCGGCAAACATCTGTGCTGTGAAGACTTCAACGTTCAGGCTGACTCAATCTAAAGTAAGTGGTCTTTTTCTTCTAGAAGGAAACAAACTGCTGAATCATTTTTAGGAGAATTGTAGTAAAGCACTGCACTATCATCAGTTTAACTGGTAGACAGTTCAAGAACTAGTGAGTTAAATATTTGAAAGAGATACATTGAAAGTTTGATTGGAGGATTTCTAGTTCTGAAGAAATAGAAATACAGTGCGTAGAGTAATCAATTTGATTGTAAACTGTGGGGATGAAACAGGAATCTGTCCTTGTTGAAAGATCGTGTAACATGGCTTCTTCGTCTTCTGGAAACGAAGGGAGGCCAGTTACGAGAAATGAAATTTTAAAGCTTATGAAAGCTCGGGAAGATATCGATGAGCAAATCGTTGCACTTGGAGGAATCCTGGAATCTGTAAGTCTTTTGAACTACTCATTGTTTGAGACTTATTGTTTGAACACTTTATGATATATTATATTTTACTAAACTCTTTGGTTTAAATTGCTCAGAATTTATTAGTTGATTGGTGAAATTTTTCTTTTGTTTAGAACCACATTGGCATGACGGAGCCGTTGGTGGACAACGAAGGTTATCCCAGAAATGATATCGATGTCTACCAAGTTCGTCATGCTCGACATAAGATTATTTGTAAGCGTTGTCTATTTTTTACCTAACTCATTTTCTCCCGATTTTAGTTTGTGTACATATTTTAATTTTTTCGTCACTACTCATGTTCATGTGTCGTATTAATTCATAGGCCTCCAAAATGATCGGAAAGCACTGACCAAAGAAATAGAAAGCAGCTTAGAGAAATTGCATCAACGATTGAAAGAGCAGGGTGAAGAAGGTAGTCCTATGGATGTCGATGCCACTTCCAGCACTTCACAATCTGAGGCAATCCAACCTATCGCCAAAGTAAATTTGGTATCTGAAGGATCCCCGGCATTCCATGCAGTAAGTACTAAGTAATTAATTGCATTATGTAGCGAATGACTAAGTAATCATTAATTACTCATTTTCTGGAGCTTGTATTGAATATTTAAGTAAAATATTTGGTGATATCTTATCAATCCAGGGACTTAAACTAGATGACCTTGTACTCTCTGTCGGAAGCGTGGATGCGACAAATTTCACTGGTCTGTCTCAAATTGGCTCATTGATTCAAAGAAGTTCGGGTAGTGTGGTGTCAGTCAAGGTTAAACGTGAGAATCAAATCGTGAAGTTAGCCCTGATTCCTGGACCTTGGACTGGTCGTGGTTTGTTGGGATGTAATATTGTACCTTACGAAGAAAGTGTGGAACGTTGAACTTACTGTGAAGGAGTTAAGTTTTGCTTTAATTACGTATCATTTAAGATAAACTTTGGAATATGTTCTGATAAAATTTACTGCTAATTCAAACTTTAACTATATACACCTATGCCTATATGTATATTTACCGGCACTTAAAGTATAGGGAGAATTAAAATCATCTATGATTTTTAAATCTTATGATTGTCTATACTCATTATCTTGTCATTATTATTATGCATAAGCTTTTGTAATTGTTTCAAAATTATATCATGAGTCATTACGAAGAAGGTAAAGTAGTAGAGTTTAAAGTATCTTCAAAATACAGGTAGTGGGTCAAAGGTCATTATGTTGAAGCGTGACAAAACGTGGGCATTGTCCATATGTCCAAGTCATCAACAGAAGCATGGTAACAGCCTAAAAATGAACAACTTTCCGTGGATCCGTTCATAATAGCCGTAAATAAATTGCTGAGAAAATCCGCTTCATGGTGACTATACCTAAACCTGCTCTAAATACTGGACAAATTATTAAGTTATTTAGCAATTAAATTTGTTAATTGTATTTTTGTAAAACGTGTAAGGATCGTACATGGTTATCTAGGTTTAGTGTCCGGCGTAGCCCTTTGAAATGATAAGCCCAGGCTCGCCCGAAGACGAAAGAAGCTTGGACCATAGTTCATACGAACGTCGTACAAGAAACTACACTGAAAACATTTACTCTAGTTCAACCCTTCCAAAATGGAAGCCAGGAAAAACAAACAGCACGGAATTGGTTTTACGACTTTATGACCAAAAGGATAAGTGGAGCAAGTACGGAGATCTAACAACACTATGTGGCGATTGCATTATAGTGGCCCCAGTAAAGATGTGGTGGTGGATGACTCAAATATTTGTTATATCCACAGTTATCCTTTTTGCATACGAGTAAATAAGATAGCAATTAAAACGCATAGATTTATATGCCTTAAAAGTATGCAAAATTCCATGATTCCTGTCCATATCTTGATATTTGTGGTTAGATTCTTTTTCATAAACTGGATTGTATTGTTGCCAGCAGTGGTCATTGCCATTTTAGAATGGATGGCCTTTTATAAAACCTGTATGAGAGATCCAGGAGTAATGCCAAGGCCGCCGTTCATAGATGCAGTTAAGAAC
Source organism: Entomobrya cf. arborea Gr-Col-00668 (assembly GCA_034699025.1). NCBI lineage: Eukaryota > Metazoa > Arthropoda > Collembola > Entomobryomorpha > Entomobryidae > Entomobrya > Entomobrya cf. arborea Gr-Col-00668. The sequence continues at coordinate 20,403 of JAQIWN010000897.1, forward strand.
TTAATTTCAGGTAAATTGAAGTAAGACAAATTGTGTAGAAGTCTATGGCACTGATCCTACTGCGAAGAATGAATGTATTTACATTAATTGTAGTTCTAGCTACTGGGGCTCACAGTCCCGGCACTGCACGGGTTGTGGTGCACCCAAACGGAAGCCAAGAAACGTTGCACTATTGCTGGAGGTTCGCTAATTTCAAATTAAAATCCTTTATAATATAGAAATGCTATGATTATGATAAAAAGTTGGATCTTTCTCGTCCGTTTAGATGTCACCATTTCCGGGGAATGGCGACTTGTCATTGTGGAGTCTGTGAATGTTGCATGAGTAAGTAAAGTAGTTTATGTAGGTTTTCAATTTTTCGGAGCCTGATCACGTGAAATTCTAAGCATCATATGTCATTAGTTCAGCACGATCATCATTGTCCAGTCTTCGGAGGATGTGTGGCCAAGAATAACATGAGTTCTTTTCACACCATGATTGTCACAATGGGATTATTCTGGCTGTACGTGATGGGATACTGCGTTTACGATATTGCAGCCACGAACCAGGAGGGGAAGAGTAATTATTTTGTTTTATTTTATTTATTTTTTGGTTTTAATTGTCAATTATGAGCGAACTAATTCTGAATGAAATGAGAATGAATGAAAACTGTAAATTCATAGATGATCAGAAGGATCACAAGAGGCCGTTCCCAGCCGATGTTTCATCGGTGACATTTTATGTCATATTGGCTGAGATAGTAGCGGTGATTCTTATCCCAGCATTCACAAACTGTTTTTGTGGAATGTTTTGTAGAAAACGTCCGAGAGCTCAAGACGTAATTTAATACCAAAAAATGCTATGATTTACCTATTCTTATAAATAGTATTTCGCACTGATGAGAAATTCTCTATTTTTAAGGATTCTGAGGCACGTATAAAGGAAAAAATACAAGATATAATACAATTTGCACGTGATAATAACTTTACTCTTGAGGAGAAACTGCAACTAAAGGAAATCCTTATGGTGCCTGACATACCAGAAACAGGAAATGGATCTAAAGACTTAAACCACAATAGCTTTTTTCAAATAGAAGAAGCTTTGATTAAGCGTGTCTAGTTTAAATATGCATCAGAGTGACATAAAAAATCTACGGGTGTACAGAATATTTAGTCCATTTTCCAAAAATGTTAATAAAAAATTCTAATTCTGTTTTGTACATTTTCTTTTAACATTTCAGTTTATTAAATATCTCTATTTAATCTATGATTAGAATTTTACAAAAGTTAATTAGAGCTTACTACAAACTTTCACTTTAGTTTTAAAACTACGCTTCAGATAAATACATTGAGGTGACTAGCTTTAAAATTTCAGGATTGTATCCTTCAAGTATTTCATGGCCATGATCATTTTTTACATTAACAGCAAGGTGCATTTTGTCTGATACCCAAACATTATTCTTCACACTGGTTGAGCTTGTTCCTTCAAGATCTAGTGTATTTAGCTGAAATACTGAAAACTGGAATTCTTTACCGGTTAGATGTATTACTTGAGTGGTGACTGGCTCTGGTAGGATTCCATTAATTTGCTGCAAGAAAAAAAATCAATATGATTACGAAGATGCATAAAAAATATTTGCAAACTTAACTTAGAATAATTCTACAAGATTTTCATGCTTACACCAAATTTCCTTTTGGCCACTAGTAAAGCACTCGCAAAATTATACATAACTGTCGCTCCAGCAAAACGGTCATCAGTCCACCGTGGATGAAGGTGAGTAAAAGAGCCGGGAATATGATGAGAGTAAATTGATGTGTGGATATTAGAAAACTTGCTGGAAGGACTTACACCTAAAAAAAATGCAAGATTAAAGTTTAGTTTAGTAAAAATTAAAATGAAGTACTTACATGCATGTACATGGCCATAAAAAAATACGTAATTTTTAAAACACAAGCTTACAAAAATGATCTCCTTCTTTATACACATTCACCTCCTCCATATTGGCAGTACTGAGAAATGGATAAAGGTCACACAAAGGGAGCACCTTAGTTTCCTCCACCTCTTTCTTGGATAAAGCTGGTTTCATAATATTTGTGGACATGACATGCGCAATAGCATTTAGTCTAAACTGAACTAGTGACTGATGTCTCTGCAGGTTTACACGCAATTCCTCTTGAGGTGCAATCATTCTTGATAGCGATAAGGTGGGTGGAAACTTGGATTCAATTAGCCTTATGAAATTTGACACAAGGATTTCACTGAAAATAAGGATTAAAGTATTTTTTATCGATGAAGCTCTATTAATTAATCCCCGTACAAGCTACATTAAATGTTGAATGCTTACTTGGTTCGCTTCCAGGGAGTTCCATACTCACGTCGGGGGCTAATGGATGGATAATCAACATGTCTCACATTAGGAAGCTTTTCAAGAAATGAATCCCAAATGAAGGCCTGCTGGACAATTCTGTTATCATTACAAAATAGATATTGATCAACGATCTATTAGCTAAAGCAACTTTTGAATTCCAATTTGGACGAGTGTAACCAATAATTTTTCAAGAACCTTTGCGCAAACTCATGGTCATTTTCAGTCAACTCTAGTGAATTCGCTCTTTCGATGATAGCACTGGGCAGTCCTTCTGATACCTTCACAGCTTTAGTGAATGCTAAAGCCTGTTGAACACCTTCGATGGGAAATGTGGAATTATCAAAAACCTTGCAAATCTCATCATGCCAATCCGGGTTGTTCCGGTCAAGTTTAGGAGGCACAGGAAACCGAGATGGAACATCAGGGCTAGAAATCATAAAACATTTCGTAAGACCTGTCAACAATCCCGGCGACTGTATTGTCTTTAAAAGAGTTAACTGAATCTCTGAATAATCCTAATGAGCTTACAGGGTACTTGGATGTTCTGCATACAACGGGCTCATCGTCTTCACAAATTCCGTAGCTTCAACAACATTATAGCCTGAATCAACTATACGCTGGATATTTACGTCGTCAGCAATCCTACGTTTTTTGGCTTTGTACCATGCAGCCCCCCTCAAATTAATCCAGTGACGAGGGGATAACAGTGAAAGTGTGAGACGCATGTCGGTAGTTTAATTTTAATGACTTCCACTAGTAAATGTACACCAACAGTAATCCCTTGGGTATGGAAATTCCAGAATTCATCAGTCCATACCAGATCACAACTTAAAACACTTAACGATTTCCCCACTAAATTAACTTAACTTCCGGGCCGAACTATCTTCAATCCCAGGAGGTAAACAAATTTCAAACTCAAACCCCATTCTGCATTGCCAACAACATCTCTAATTAGGTTCAAGTCCCGCTTGGCCACTGGGGTAATGCTACAACGCTGTGATCAGTTATATCGAAGCCTCATTCATTTTCCTTTGTTCCTTCCCATGAAAATGCATCTTCACCAACTTATAAATCTCACATGCAGTTAAACATTAAAAGGTAGTAATACTTTGACAAATTAAATGTTAGCTAAAATTTGCTAGCAAATTGTTTGCACTTTCAGTCAGCATGAGTGTTAATATAAGTACAGGGTCATCGTATGTAATCATCACGTTTCCAAATAAGTCATCGTCATATCCTCATGGTCATCATGAAGTCAGCAGCATTGAACAAAGTTTGCAGACCAACAATAATTAATGAAGTTCCGTCGCAGTTTACAAAACAGGTAGAATAAATTTGCTCTTCTATCTCTTTTAGTTCAAAGTCAAGGACTTTCTATTCAATCGCTTTGTATTAAATGGACAATTATGATCCTTAGAATAATGATAATTAGTCATTTCGTATTCGTAACAGATAAAATCGATCAAATTCATTCAATTGCTTCTCAACTCATTTGTAATACAACAATTAAAATGAAAACAAGATTGTACATGAGCACAAAGTATATAAGGTGACGGAAATGAAGGACAGTTAAAAGGGTTTACATTTTTTGTCATCATGAAGTGTTTTTCCCATAACAGATTATTAATGGAACGTCACAACCGCAAAAAAAATCATTTTGAACTTCCTTTTTTACATGATCACTATCGCTTTCATTGTTGTAAAATGACTTAGCCATAACCCATAACCATATTTTATTCTCTTCATCAAGTGCAAGTCAAGTGACTACCAACTTGCTTCACATTTCACATTTACTATGCTTCAGTAGGTCCAACATTAATTAACTCAATCCAATTCAATTACCACCATACCAAATTTTCAGTGCGTCATGCAAAGTAGACTTAAGGACATTTCGAAATCTTTCAAGGATAAGCCATATACTATTTCTACACTACTTTTAAAGGCTAACTTTTAAAGTTATAATACATTATAGATGAAGCAGCATTACTTTGCTTACTGCTCTGTAAAGTCAAGTAAACTACTACAGGTTAGCCTCACATCATCAAATCAAACACAAAATGTTTCTATCCTATCCTTCCGTCTGACGAGACGTGGCGATTGTTGTCTTTGTTTTTCTTGCTACAACAAAGTAAACTGCTATACATTCAATTCAGTATTCATCATCATCATATCTTGCACAAGTCTAGTAGTCCCTACGTTCAACGTTGGATTTTTGTATCCTCATTTCTTCAATGAACTGTGTGGTTGTCGCCAAAAGTCCAAAAAGCCTTAAGATGATCATCATTAAAATCACGCCACACGATGCTTACTTTTATTATGACAATGCATGTAAGTACAATATAGTCCATAGTCCATACTGTGGTCGGTTAGTGGTCCCTGCTTCCTAAGTCTAATGGAAATTTTTACTGATTAATAAAGTGACCACAAAGTTGCCTTTTGAACCTTTTTCAAGTTGCTCTTTCAAAACAAAATAGTTGCTTTAAGATGCT
>JAQIWN010000898.1:0-25236 GCA_034699025.1 Entomobrya cf. arborea Gr-Col-00668
TAATTATTTTTATAAGAACTCAATTAGAATAATTTTCGTTATACTAGTTGTACTTAGAATACCTTTATGTCACCCATATTGAAGATCAGATCAAGTTCTCATTGCATAGTTATCTCTATGAATGTATCAGATCAGGCTATAAAATGTAACTTTTACTAAATGGAGCATCATAAATAAATGTCATCGTCATCAGCGGCTTGTCAATAACAATTGAGAATTTGACTTTAAATGAACGTTTATGTGTTTTGTCTTGGTAAATTATAGAAATGACAAATTTTTGTGGATCATCTTTATAAATAACCTTTTTTTATTGAAGCATAAAAGTGTTTTGCAATTTCTTAACTATCGCAGCTTTACTTTGGTTCAGAGTTCAAAATACCACTTTTTCGTCTTGTAACTTCTACGCTGTCAAATATTACACGAAGTTATTTTATACGAATCCAAAAAAGCGTTTTGCTTTTTTGCTGCACAAGAAAATTATAAAGTTGCAAAGTTAAATGTCTAGGCCGACATAACATCCATTGTCATTTTTTTTATTTCCTCATGAACAATAAAGGTCTCATGAAAATTTAGGTTTTTAGTTTTGAAAGAACATTGCGTTTCGAAACCCACGCAAGTGCATGACTACGTGCCTGTCGCGGTGCATCCTTGTAGTCGGTAAAAACACGAAAGTTGTATTTACGATTTGAAAACAATAGATTAGAAAGAACAACGCATCGTTCCTTTCGTAGAAACGACTATAATTTCGCATATTTCATTTAATAAGAAAAAATGGTGCAGCAGAGGTGTGATACATACCTTTAACCTGACAATAAAGACAAGAACATGCAGAATACGAGAATGAGAGCAGAAACATTTTTTAGTCGTAAAAAAATAATGGTAATATGACAAGGCTATTCTTTCATATCTGTTCTTAGAAGTAACTGACACTTACACACACTATCAACTATCGTCCATTTGCTGAAATGAATTTAACCTACAGACTCCTAAAATCGTCATTAAAACTTACATAGTTTTGGTAAAAAAGACAAAACCTTTTGCTCTTCCTTTCCCTACATATTTATTTTCATTCATATAAAACTGCGAACGGTAACCAGTAAAGGATTTTCTCCTGACATTACTACTAACCCAAGTTTTTTTTACTCTGATATTATATTATGCATGATGATGATGGCATGATTATGGTTGCATTTTGTAGCAAAAATTATTACGGTGAAAAAAATGAAGTGCGTATATATGTGCATCGCATCATATCATTCATTACATTAGTGCATTACTATGTTGTAGATGATTATAATGTAACTGTTCACATTTCCTGTCTTCATTGTTAAACAATAACCATATAGCGATACGGCATCATCTCCACCTCATAGATTTAAGACTTGCTGTTCGTTCTTTTAGCCGGCCTATTTACGCTTCAATGTATTGTTTTCGTATCAAAAATGTGGTGTGGGCTAGTTTGTGCATTTATCCAATGCGGGAAAAGCAAACGAAAATATATTATCAAAAGGTCTAAAGATTTTTCAGCTATTTGAACGAAAGTACCTTTCAAACTTTATGGTATATGCAATCTCTTGAGATATATATTTTTTCTCCGTTAATGGTGGCACTAGGCTTTCTCATGAACTATGAGCACAGGAAATTCAAAGTCATGCTGGCTATATTTTTTGCTTTTGAAAATGACCATGGTGTTCTCAACAGGTTAGAAATTAATGTCCTATAAAATTAATTATGTGTGAAGGAAATACCTATGAAAGATGTTGTGCACGCCATTAGTTGTATGGTTTTATTTGCAAAAAATATCCTGCCTGAAATTGTCATCTTTTTCTAGATTTCTGCAGCAAAAGCAATGTTGTTAACAACAAACTGCTTTTAATTATGTCCAACTACTTATGTCAGATAATATTTTTAATAAAAAAGAGAATAAAATGACATACTGACATAAAATAAGTCATAAAACTGACACCCTCTGACACGACACTAATTGTCTTCATTTAATTCCGAAACGCTTTCGAATATATTATATTGGAAAATGCTATATGACCATAATAAACTATTATCACATTTTTTCACTTCTACTCTGTAAAATATGTGGCATTGTATTTGTGATGGTGGTGATACGATACTTTTTAAATGCTTTTATGCACAAACCAAATGTGACAAGAAACACAAATAGACAAAAAACAAATTGATTCAAAAAAAATTACCTTTCGAAAAATTCCAAACTGTAGTGAAGACAATTGATTGAGTACACAAAGAACGCGTAGTATACGTGTTATGTAATTGCTAAAAAAAAAGCAGAATTTCCCTTGGAAAAAACTTTACACTTGACTAAAAAATATAAACAACAATGTAGACTGACTGACGTTTGTTCACTCACTGTCACAATATCTCTGGTGTGTCTGTTTCAACCAACTTCAATGGAGCGTCTGTGAGTTAGGTCTGTCTTGTAGCTGCAATGACTAGTCGCACCGGGCAAGGGAAAACAGAAAACGACTCGTAATATAGCAGCAACAGCAGCAGTCAGAAAGATGATAAGGGAAGATTGGTTGAGTGTCAGTACAAGCAACGCAACGCAGAGAAGCTGTTTTCTTTGCTGTTACTTGGCTTATAATATTTCCCAGTACATAATATATAGTACGTACGGATTGTTAAAAAAGTATTGCTACGTACGTTAATGCGCTTTTCGAGCATCCAACAAACGTTACTGACTTACTTGGGGTGATCATCAAATCATTGTACATACTTTTTGGGTTTGTTGGTTGTATGGAGTATTGTTGCCCATTCCTTTTCACCATTTCGATAGATACCACAATCCAAACTACAAGGAGCAAAGAATGATAACGAGATGCAAGAGAAGTGTATATGATGCTACGTGTATGTATTTTTAATACTGATATTTAGACGCACGTACATTTTTTTTCAAAACATTTTATGATTCATTGTCATTACTCACAACTTACAATGAACAAATAAAGCCTTGTAGTAATAATAAAATAGTAAGTACTTCCTAACCTTCCTGTGTATTATTTCTAGCATTATAACTTTTACATTATTATTATTATTATGAGGTACTTTTTAGCAAGCATTAGGTGCAAGCAGTTATTTGGTTTTGATACAAAAAGTAAAAATGATTATGATGTAGTTGGTTGGTGTGGTAGTATGGTTTCTATATTGCGTAGAATATTGCATTTTGAATTGGTAAACAGCGTTCTATAACGTTGCTCCAACATCGGAATCTAGCCGACCGTGTATGGTCACTGGTCATATAAAATGAAATTAATATTCGTATTTAATTATGATTTTCTTCCACCTTAATTCTCTATCGCAGGCAAGTCGGGTTACGCTTCGTAATATCACTATCCATGTACTTGTTATAGTTTAATGTTGCAGTCTTTGGTGATGTGTACGACTTATAAAAAAAGCAAAGTAAATGAGCCCACGACTTTAGAAAAGAATCCTCTGTGTTAATTCATAGACAGGCAGAGGCGTGCCATGAAAAGATATAATATCCTGTAGGAATAAAACATTGTTCGCCCAATAAACCCGTGTGTCGGATTGAAGAACAAGTGAATGTTTTAATGCAATCATAGCGATGACTAGAAATCATAAGCGCATAAGTAAATATAACCAACCAGCAGAAAAGTATTGTAAATGATTTGATGATAATAAAGGCGATAATACAAAAAAAAAATTCAACTGAAGACGCATTAAGTTTTAATAATTCGCTACCACGTATTTACTAGAGTACTTATTGTTATCTTATTCATGTACGACAATATTCTCTCTGGAAGAAAAGTATGTACAAAAAATAATGGCAAATCTGTCCACGACGATATGTCAAATTCTTCTCTTTTGGAGAACTGAATTTGTATTTGTTGAGAGGATAGAATGAACGTTGAGTTTTACAACCATAAGTTAAGCATATCAGTATCGTTTCCCCCTTACATCTAGCATATAATATGATGTGGCTTTCCTTCCATGTAAAAAAATGCTGATAGCTTCTACTTTTCTTTCATGTACATATCCCAACCCAGCATCACTATCGGGATGATCATCTTCACCACCACCAAAATCATCAGAGGAACCAGACAAGGTGTATAATACACGACACTACAACAATGAAGCTCCATATGTATGGATAAAAATCCACCCTGCCGTTCCCATATTTCTGTTCTGTTGTTTGCCATGGTTGCCAAGTATGAGCACCGTTGAGACTTGTCCATCTACAAACTAGTCAAATTTCGTTTTTGGTGTTAACTTTGATGCTTTTTGTGGTACATCAGCATCCCCGCATTATATCATGATCACCAAGCTTCTTAGGATATGTATGTATTAGTGGAAGAAAAATCTGCCGGCGTTTATATATTTTGTATTCAAATAAACATGGTTGTTTGAAATACAAAGTATAAGTACAAAGTAGTGAGGTCCCAACCCAAAAAAAATTGTGAATACATGGGTTTATTCCATTACCATCAAACTTATTTATATGGGTGGAAATGAAGGTGAAGTGATGACGGAGCTGAATGACTCACCCCTCTTTCCTATGAATGTGAACAACAAAATGACTGTTCGTATTGGTCGGTAGAGAGGTTCGTGGTGGTGGTTCTGTTGCACAACTGCTTGACAAATATAAAGCAGCTTGCAAAATATAGCAGCCACATGACGTTCGCCAACCTAGCAGAGGAACTAATGCATAAAAATAAAATTAACTGAAAAAATAAGTTTTAAGCAAAAGTAACGACTGAAGCGAACAGCCAGTAAGCCAGTTTTACATGTTGGATAGAACGAGAGGGTTGAAAAAAGCAATAAAGACTTTCCAACAGCTTTTGGCCTTTTACCCGTCTTCTTTTTAGCTCACGTTCGTATGAACTTAAGATTGAGGTACAAAAAAAGAAGCGAAAACGGAGGAGAAATGCAGAAGGGTGAAGAAGGAAACTGTGTATAATGCTAACCTGAACAAAAGAACGAGCGCAACATGATCTGATCAATTCATTCATTCATGCTTGTTTTTGTGTACCATCGGATCCGATCCTGAAGTAATTTACAAACGTTCTCCTATCACACCGAATGAGCTTCTGTATTCCGAAATGATAAAAACTGTATTTTTTAGGATAGACTGCATGTCTGGTATGATACTTGCATTTTATGAAACAATAGAAAATCGATGAGAATAGTACAGGGTAGTTACTAGTCAGTGGTAGTGTTCTTTATCACACTAAAAAATCATTTAAGACTACAATAAGTATATTTATTGGATTGCTCAGACTGAAATGTTTATCCCTTAAAATTAAATCAGGCGCATACATCTAGAACCTAATTTAAAGCTAATTACATGCAAAAAAATTGTCATCCATTTCTTTACGTTATGTGGATTATATACAAATACATTAATGTTCACATTTAGATTGCATGATTCTTAATTCTTTCAGAATGCAGGCTCGCAAAATTCACACTCCCAAACTCCAATTCAAACAGCATTACGATCTCTGGGTGAGGTAATGACTGTGATTATCTGTTGCCTGCCAGAAAAGGCTAATTTCCACTCATTCATCATTGATGCTCGCTGCTGAAACAGAAGGTAAGCTTCGGGTGGCTAGTTTACCGTAGCGTAATGCCATAATTCTTCATGGTTTCACTCAAATTTCACTAATGAAACTTCCTCACACATTTCGGTTGGATGGACAGATTTAATCTTTAAGTTTAAAATGAAAAGCATGAATTTTTTTTGCAGATATCTAATATCTTACGGATGATATTAACAACCAGGCTGGACTTTTTTGGTCAAGCGGTGATAGAAAATTTCGACCTTTCTTACCGTAGCTCAAAATTGACTTGGTTTCAATTTTTTGAAAGTTCAAATTTTATTAATCATTGTCTTCTTTTAACCTTTGTTAGTGCTAATGCGGCCAAAAATTAAGTAAACCCGGTTTCATGGAGGTGAGTTCGTTTTTTTTGTGGGAATTTAGTTAGATTAAAATAACTGTTGCATGGTTTGGTAGCCTTTCGAACTCGCCGCGCTATATATCTAGTAAAAACGTCATGTTTGTCGAATTTGAAGTTTTTCAAGCATCAATCCCTAAAACCAAGATTCGCTTACTTCTTTATAAAATATATTGCGTGTTGTGTTGAAAAACATTGCTTTGTTGTATTCATTTTGTCATTTCATCCCATCCATTAAAGCAAGCACATCCTCTAATACAATTTCTGGCTGGACGGCCCTTTTCTGTTTTTTGAAATCTTTTACATGCCGCATTTTAGCGGAATCGGTGAATCGTTCAAAGAAAGATAGACATAACAAGCATTGTTTTATAAAATCGATAATTGTTTTGAAAGCTTATAGCAGCAACATCAGCGACTATTTTTTCTAGATGTCGTTTTCTTTATCATAATAAAAATTAATTATTTTTCAGAAATCTTATGCTATTCATATAGAGTTTCTATGTGATATGTGATACTTTTATGTATCACATAATGAGCAGTTCATGTGCGAAAGGACCATGCAGTTTTCTAAATCATACATGTATCATATTCCCTTTTTGGCATCAATAGCTTTGAAAAGTTGTTATTTATTCTTAGTGCATTAGTACATATACACAGAGATATTATATATTTTTAACTCTACACTTCTTCGTAATATCTGATTTGAGGTACGTAGCATATTCCTCAAAGTATGCAATACATTTTTATAATTAAGAATTGATCATAATCATTCCCCTTTCATTACATCTTAAAGCAGGTTTATTTTTAAATGTGTTTTTTTTTGCTTGTATAGCAAGTGCAAATGTAATGTACTTGTTGTCAAGATGGTTACAATTACGACTCTATTTTAGGTACTAATTTTAAATCGCTACCTAACAAAAGTATGTACATAAAGTTATGCATTTGAGTGAAACAGTGTAAATTTAAGACAAAAGTAAATTTAGAGCATGGCGAAAATATTCCAGCAAACACTTTCCACATTCTCCAAATATTATACATGTAGTCAGCAATGAGTTGAGTAAAATAAGTAATAAATATGACAGTAATAAAGCAAAAGCATAAATGACGCATGGTGTAATTCTTTAAAAAAATTAATAATTACATTTCAGTTTAATCAAAATAATTTCTCATGTCCTCCGAGTAATACTTGTGTGCAAAAACGTGAAGTGTTCAAATTAATGAGTCATAAGTTTAATTTACCACCGCCTAACATGTTTCTGTTACGGTTTTGAAACAAATGTTTTTCCTCTACGCTAGGGAAATCTATTCAGCTCATGCCGTAACTAACTAAAACAAGTCTGTGGTGCGAATACTGAGCTTAAACGTTTTACCAACAGATGCCGCAAACCTTCGATTTGAACTTTAAAGAGTAGTGTGTCAGAGATAAAGATATTTCAGTCATTATGCATTCTACACTATTGTAATAGCAATATAATTTTCCTTTAACTGCATTAACGTAATTCAAGATGACATTAAGTTCTAGGATTTCTGTTATATATTTTTTCTTTGTATCTGCAATACAATTATACTGTTGTTTTAAAAGGACGTTTGGGGAAAATTATTTCTAACAACAGATTAATTTAACTAATAACTAATAATAAAGCATGTGTATGGCATATTAAATACCGCAAAAAATTGGTTATGGGTATGAGGATTGATTATGTAATTTTCCATGTCATATTCTGAGATTGCCGAAATATTATGTTGGATTTAACTATTTCTAGAAGTAAGTCTCTCATTATAGCAACGTTCACCAGAATAGGCAGGTGAATACAAAAGAAACCACTAGCATACATTTTCAAACTACATTCTAACTCATCAACTTTTTTCTTACATCAATTTTATGGTAGGTGAAATAGCAGGGTACAGACACGGGTTAAAACACCATACATTCATTTGTCACCACAAGGTGAGCAAGTAAACACACATATTATTTGAGTAGTTAGTAAACAAAATTAAGGATGTTTACATTTTGAGGTCAACGCCCATATATGTACTTTTCAAAATATGTAGACCATAGTATCTCATCTCATCCGCACTACTTCTGTCTCATGACTGCAAATCTTCATTAGTGTTATGCATGTTGTATACTATCTATCTCACTTTATTCGAACGAATTTTAAAAACCGGCCTTTAGGTCATGTATTGTCTTTTAATGTATATTTGTAAAATTTGCTGTGCATTATCACTCGTTGATGACTGAAAATTTAAGCTAATGGCTTTTGTGTTTTAATTGATAATGTTCCCCTTTTTTGTTTCAAAAGTTGTTTTGAGGTACGAATTTATGTAATGTTTTGAAAACCCATAAATAGTTGGAAACGAATCTTTCTGTTCATCGTCAAACTTACAATTAAAAAATAGCTGACAAATCAACCTGATTATTATTTAATGGAATATTGCATGAATCCATGAAAGTTTCAAACAAAGCATCAAGTTTTGTCATTGTCACTTTTTAAAACTAACATAAATTTCTATGTTTTATGAAAATTTATCTATGAATACTAAAAATAACAAACTAAATATTTGTCGAAACGCTATGTTTCCTTTCTTGAAGATTGCGTGCCCAGTATTCCAAAATAAAAAGAAATTTCAACACACAATAAGAGGACTTTCTCTTGAAAATTGTGGGAAAGGAGGATTGTACTAAACAGTCGGACCCGCAAATAAAGTACATACAATTAAATTGTTAAGGAAAATGCTCTGTCATCTGCATCTTTAATAATATGAGAGTTTCTTCGTGAAGGTCTTTTTTGGCACTACAAAATTTTAAGCAACGAATTTGCGCTTGCGCACTAGTAATGTTTGCTATTTCTTTATTTATCGTATGTCTGCAAGATAACCCAATGTACGACATTACAGTCTACGTGTACTGGTCTTGAATGTAGTGATTACACGGGGGAAGCTGGATGTACACGATTCACTGTGCACCATAATTAACAGCATGTGAAACTTAAGTCTACAAACAATGCAAAACAAAAAATTCAATATAAAATGAATTCTAATAAAACATTTTGCTAACTTTAACACATTATAGCCTTGGTGAAATTACTTTAATGGTACTTCTTGTGTTAGCTTTCTCTCAATTTTTTTTCCTTAAAATTTCCCTTGGGCTTGTTTAAGGTTGAATGACAAAAAAACTTTCCTACCGATGCTTGGCAAACTTGTAATTTTATATTGCACCGACAAAAAATAACAAACAATTATTTTTAAACAATCTTTTGTTTTCTGTTATCGTCAGTCAACTGGTAGATAGCATTTAACAACGTTATACCTGACCAATTTTTATGCATCGCAACGTAATACTATGCTGTAAATTTGATTTTGTGGAAAATTGACTGAAGATTTAATGCTAACGCTAAAAACCATTATCACAAGTTTTACATTAAATTAAATGCAACTTAATATTTAAGTATTTATTTATATTGTTTTTGCTAAAAATAAGATTTGATTTGAAGTCGTCACAGCACTTCTAACTCAAAGTAAAAGTGTAAAGCAAAGACAGATTTTAAAATTGAAATAAGTTACCCGACTCGGCTACACATCTTGTCTTGAGATTGAAAATAATTGGCAAATTTCGAACTTCATTATTTTTATACCTTATTATATCCTCACTCTTGATATGTTTTCACGATCTTCCCAAACATGTATGGGTGTATTAATTTTCATAATGAATAGAAAAGTTCTTCAAAGCTCTAGAGTAATTACAGACGAACTAAAAGACAAGTTTTTCCTGAGTTATATTGTAATTTGTCTTTAATCAGAATTAAAATAGCAATTAACAACACACATAAGACATGTAATTTTGCTCGTATACAAAGACAATCATGCTCATTTAGTCGATTAGTCAATGCTTTTTATCTCATTTGAAAATGTAAAGCAAAGAAAATTAACTCATAACGACAAAGAAAATGATTTTAGCAAAACTACTCATTGTTTAAAAACGCATTGTATGCTTTCAGTCCCGAGAAAACAACTTTCAAAAACACCCGTCTAATTATCACGGCTAATTTTAAAGCAAAATTGACACATTTTTTAGCTTCATGGGGAGAACAAATGAATTGTTAGCTCAAATATATTTTTGGAAGTAAGCTGACTTATACTTATATGGGGACCTTACAACTTCATATTATATCAATGTAAATTAACAGCAAAAACTAGGAAAATATTATTTCCATTTCAATTACAAGCGCATCATCGATCTGAAACAATTTCAATAAACATAGATACAACATAGATCTGTCGTGCAAATGATTCTGTCATCCTTACAAGTGAATAAACTCTTTGGACTGCTAGTTAGTATATATAATTGCATGACGGTAAATGTAGGTTACTGGAAGGAATAGCGGTTGTCCTATTTTTTACGAAGATTATTTGCTTGCATGAATGATATTATATTCATCGCCGCATTGCTGCTGGTTCTGGCGATCATCGTTTGTCTGCTGTTGCTGACTGGTGGTCTGTTTTGTTAAACCTAGTCCTATGTAAGTGTAATGTTGTACTTTAAGTAGCTAAATTTTAAGCATGAACACAAATATATCCTTTTGTAATATGTTATGCACTACACATAAGGTTAGCAAATGGCAAATCCTAAACTTCACATATTGTGTCATTCGATAGGACATCATGCAGATTTGAATCTCGGAAATATAACTTGAAACTTTGCAATTGCAAAATTACATTTGCGTTGGTATAAAATTAAAAAACATATTAATATAGTTTAGAAAGACATTTGCGATCTCGATGTTCGTAACATACTAGCTTAGCATAATTGACTATTTGATAAATCATTTATAACTAGCTAACAGATACTAAGTTAAAATAAATAAGTAATTAAATGCAAGGTAAACATGTAGATATTCATACATCTTTATGTACGTTTGTAAAACCCATGAATGTAATTAGTAGTTGTTATTTAATTTAGTTTTTGTCTCATAATAGAATGGACCTATATGAAACTTACCCACACAAAAATTTGCATTTGTCATCAAACTTTTCCCATTCCAATTAGAGATTAACGTCAACTTTTCAGAAAATAAATAAACGATGTTTTTTGCTGAAAGAAATTATATTTGCCACCCCTGCATCCTAATCACGCATAAACAACCAACACAACTGCTAAATTTAACAGTCTGTCAGTCAGTGATCTCAGTTGCATCTGCCTACTGATCCAATGACGTTTCTTCCTCATGTCATGTAAGTTTAAAGCAAAAAAATTGAATGGCATGATCTGTGATCAGTGTACGTCAACTCGATGATGGCGTCCGTCGTAGCATCAAAACAACGCAAACACGCTCATTCAGGCAATACTTTTCCACCGATCACACGAATGTTTCTCATTCCTAAGGTCCTAATTGAATAAATTACAAAACTTTGGCCAACTGTAAGTTTCATATATATATATAGCTTATCACGGGATACTACTTTGCTATGGCCATAATTATAATATATATATATATATATATATATAAATACATTAATAATCTATGTAGAACTATCAATTTATTGTCCAACTATATAATTAAGTTCTAGCCAATGCACCAACTTCTTCAAAAACGTAAGGTCTTCTGGATATTTGTCGGTTGTTTAGTAGTATGTCCGAAAAAAACCGCGAAGCATTTCGTTACAACCGGTTTTATTTTCTTTCTTATCATCATCCACCCACAACATAGGCAAATTACAAAGTAATGCAGTAATATAGCGCAACCTCATCATCATCTACAGTTCATCGGCTTATCACGCTACTTTACAACATGTGCTCCAACTACAACCAAAAGTATGAATGAACATTTAAATATATCCGTAGTGTTTCCTCTTCAACTGGTTTTAATAACTTTTAAATCGCAGAGAAACGAAACATCTACACAGACATGGTCCGTGTATTCATATTATAAAAAGTCATACATGTGCATTCTCTGTCTACTATACTGTGGACATCTGCGAGCTATTTTTACCTGTAAATCGCGTAGGGGTTTTCATTGAATTTCATTTATTTTAAATTTCCAAATATATGGGATTCTTTAGGTCATTGTACGAACAAACACAACTTTATTAATAGTATGCTTTCAACCGTTTACGATATAACACCGTAATACGCAATTCTTCATCACTTCACTTTACACAACCCAAAAAATAGAACTTGAATTGACTTGTCTGGAGTATTTATTATCACATTTTTTGATATCTTACCTTAAATATTTATCACTTAAAATGCCGTTTACATAAAAGCTAAAGAAAAAAATGGTAGTAGTGATAATTTCATCAGTCAGTCGGATGTAATTCGGTAGCATATTTAATAACGTGAAGTAGTGGTAGATCATTTATATAAAAATTTTTAAAAAAGTACTAATTTCAGAAAATTAAATAACGTTAAAAATATATCTAGGGATTTTCACTTATTTGGAAATAATTTTATTCTGAACTTTCATAGACAATGCTTATTCTGTCCTAAACGAGAAAAGTAAAATGCATACATGCAGTCATGAAATATGTAACGAATTGTTTCGTTTATGCGTAACTGAACACACTGATAGTACGCTCTTGCGTTACTTCTGCTTAAAAGGTAGGTTAACAATCGGTTATGCAGAAAACTAAGTAGGTAGATGTTAACCCAGCAATATATCACTACTCACTACCAGCATTTTTACATGCAATCCAATGCGAATGTACGCGCAACGCGAATTTCATTATATACACCATACATTGTATTGTTGTTCTATAAAAGTAAAAAACTTGGAAGCATCAGGTACTCTTCGGCAAGCAAAGAGAAAGAGACCGGTTAAGTCGGCAGAAGAGCAGTCAACAGCTTTTGACCCCTTAGTCTTGAGACCTTGTTAAAAAAAATTCGCCGTGTGGCACGATTACTACTACCTGTCTGACTTACATTTTTCCTTTGCTCTGAGCTTGCAGACCAACTATCATTATTATCGTCATCGACATCCTTCAACAATACAGCCGCAGATGAAACCCAGGAAAAAGTGTCCGCAAAAAGAGGCAATAGCAATATACGATGTTGATGGCATGGTATAAACTCACGATCTGTGAGTGACTATCAACTGCGTGGTGTAGTAACTGCTTACTCAATACAGTACCATGTAAAGAATACGTAAAAAAATATCTGTTAGTTCTTCAGAAGCTTGTGACACTAATAATGGCTCCTCCTTTACAACATACCCTGTTTCTGCGGGCCCAATACACACATATATCATTCACATCATCATCACTACTTAATTTTATATCAAATAAAAAATGCCAAAGTGAAAAGTATACGCGCCAGCATTGTGCACCATAACTGATGGCTGTCATAAAATTATGAATTCGTATTTTCACATTATTCCCATTCCCTACACGTAAAATATCTAGAACGAATATTTTGAAAAGGTGAGTCAGGCCATCATCTTGAAATTATCCTAAAAATGTATTACATTTGTAAATGAACGGGAAAAGGCAAAATAGATCAAGTCAGTATTCAGCATCAGTAATGAATAATGCAGCCAGATGCATGCATACATATTTGCAGAAAAATGCTTTTACCATAAAGAAAACACTTATCTTGTACATCGAGTTGGTTCTTTCATTCCATTTTTGTAGTTTTTTCTATTAAGCACTCACTTATTATTATGTTTATTTCAGAAACAAGTTCAACTTTTTTCGTAGAATTTTTAGGAACACACACCATCCTTTTTATTGTATACAGTTCATTGAATCGTTAAGCATGCTGTACATATGCCAAATTTATGATTCTGTCATGTTCGTATGTTTAATATTCTTGATTTAGCTATCAATTTATCAGCAATCATTCATCATTCGCATTTATTTAGCCAATAATAATTTTGATATTATGTTGCATCTTGCATTTAACGCATTTGTCAGAAATCTCAATCTGGTCTTTTGATCTAACTGAGCATTTCTTACTTTACTTTACCAAGTGTCATGTTATGACATTGCTTTATTGCTTTTATACTTTATTCTTTTGATGTTTGTGGATCATCATAGTTGTCGTGGTTGTCGGCATAAAAAAATGTGATCTCAAATTGAAACTCGTCGTATCTTTGTCCTCCTCATCCTCGCACAACAGTTAATAATACACGAACAAAAAAAGTGTGTGACTGTGTGCACTTCCCTATTAGTTATTTTTCAGTGATCTAGTTGAGGCATAACAGAAACCACTTTGCTGAAAAAAGAGGGACAAAATATATATTCCACATACATAGTTTCGTTGTTTACAAGTTATAGTTTGCAAACTTTGCAGGTACATACACTCATATATACTATTATACATATTTATCATTTATGTTTTAAAAACACTGCTCAACTTTAGTCATACAAGCACCACATGCATATTCACAAGCAGTACTAATGAACATACTGTTTTTCGTTCACACATTCAAGTCATCATCATATTACACATATTATCAGTATCATCATCATCCACCGTACAGTGGTAGCATAATATTGGCGTCTCTGTTTCTCTGCATAATAGTTTGTTGATACTCTTTAACACACATTTAAAATATAACATGGCATGAACCCAGGCTAACTCGACACCAATTTCGATCACCAACAGGAACTATCAAAAATAGTGTAGTTCTCCACACACACAAACATGATGCACATCATTACCAAGCATACGCATCAAACCAATACATACGTATAGCCAGCAGAGTAGGACTCATTTTATTTGAATTGGATTTAAATAAAGATAACATCTTAAAGAGTAAAAAAGAGAACTTCGTTTTCAGGCCCACAAAAGCATCAGCAGAAAAGAGCATTCGACAACGCATCATGATCGCCAAGTCATATTTAACAAAGAGTGAGTGAGTATAATATGATCCTCCTCAGTATCAACATCAACAACATTGTATTCTACCATTTATGCTGGTAAACCCGAAAGAGAAGAAAGAATTTTCACGATAACCATAATATACACACGGCAAAGTGAAGATTGTTCGCACATTGCAGAAACGCACATGCTTGCATGCTGATCGCATGAGAGAACGAAAGCAGCAAAGGAAAGGCATAAAGAAAAGAGGAACAGTGGTTTTGTGCTTGCTTGCCGTGGTGCATCATGGCAAAAAGTTAGGAAATTCTGCAAGTGCAGCAGGCATGGCTTTCTCATCTTAAAATTTATCAATAAGTTTACATTCTATGATTTTTTTAGAGTTAAATGTGTATCAATACTTTTTTGAAAGTTATAATTATTATCAAGTTCCAGGATGACATATGCCATAATTTTGTTCATGGAGAACATGTGCTAGTTTACTGCAAATTTTGAAGCAAAGTTGTTAGTGCCTTAGTGTTTATAATTAACCTTATGTACAAACTTGATTTTTAAAGAGTGTAATGAGAAAACGCGAAGAATCCTCAAATCATCTTCCAAATATCTATTCTGGTGTAAGAAATTAGATTGTAGATGTCAATTTTATTAACCCTTTAATACCAAATGTGATACAATTTGAATTGAAAAGACCAGCAGTTTTGTCTGTCATCATCATTTATTATTTACAATTGCAATTTTGTGACTGAGTTTTTTGTTCTCGACTGTTGGATATGCAAATTTTTTGTCGGATGATCTTAAAGAAGGTAGTAAACTTTTTCATTTGTACTTTCAATTTGACTGATTTACTTCAGTAAGTTTATTAAATAACGCGCATTCAATTAACTTTGGCGTTTATGAATATGGCAAATGACTATCGAATGAGGATTTCAGATACAGTTAGTACAATCAATGTGTCATCAGCATCAGTCGCATCACAGTTTGATTGAGTTTAGGGTTATTGGAAACTCGTTGCTATCAGCGAAAACAGCAAAAATCACGAGTGATTCAAATGATAAACATCCATGTATTGTACTAAATATTTGTTTTATTTGGAAACAAAGCACACTCTTTTGGGCAATATTGACTGTACCAGAGCTTTAGGTGGCGTGACATGCAAAAGAATGGACAATGGGTTGTTACACTTGAATGTACGTTGTCCATATTACATATCCGTGTTTCAGATGACGATATATTATTTAATCCGTTGTTCTACAAGAGTGTTTTCGATGGAAAGTAGAGTGTGGACAAAGGAGTATTCTATGCAAATCTCGAATATTTTTTTATCGAGTGGTTTCCGTAAACATTACGCATGTAGGGGCCATGAACTTATCACGAAATTATATGTAGCTTAATAGTACTTGAAGGCAGATGTAATGTAGGTGTATGCGTTTCTACCTGTGTGTACGTAAGTAGGTACCGTCAACTTATCCCATCGTTCTGTAACATCAATCCATTGTATTATTTACATTCCAATGGTTAACGTTTTCAAAAAGATAAGACAATATCTATGAACGAACCCAAAATAAAAGTATGCCGAGATGATTAATCAAATGAGTTCCAAATCACAGAGATGTACTGGTTGAACATAGTAATTGTGTTATAGTTTAGTGACATTACCAGTTTGAAATTTTCATCTTTTAAAAAGAACCTTTACAACATGCTTAATTGTAACGTTGTATGGTCAAGCATGAATTTACTCCGTTGCAATTAAACTTTGAATCCAAACAAAAGTCTGCTTTAAACCAGCTCTTTGTATTTGTCTTCACGAGATTAAGTTTTATCTGAATCAAACAGCAGTCGTCGTTTGATTCCTTTATAAAATGTTTTTCCAATTCTTAAATTTTAAAAGCTTACCTCAGCATTCGTTGTTGGAATCAACCATTATTACAATCAGTTATCGTCATTTAGTTTAAGTCCAGCATTAATTGAAAATATTTCGTTATATCATGGAAACCATTTTTCCTAAATTCTGAGAAGAAGAATTCACAATTTGGCCCCTGCATAAAATTACGTATGGCTTCATTTTTGAAAAGTTTACATTGTATTTTGACGTTACCAATTTATGTAGGCTGCGTTGTTGCCAACATTATTATTATGAAAATGTGTTCACCAAAGTAGAACTTAAAAAACCCCTGCATAAAAAGAGCATTCATTTGAGCAATAACACTTGCTGCACCTTTATGAGAATAGTGCCCTGCTTTTAGTGGCACATCAACATCAGGATACTTGTCCACAAATGGTGAAGGTCGAATCCGGTTTCAAGTGTAGAGTAGAATAGTAGTGTGTTACATCCAACATTTTATGCAGACAGACAGATAAAGTTAGAGAAGGAGCTACATACATAGTTTACTCACTTAGATCGCGCCGCAATATTGTTTCATAGGTTTTGCAAAAATGTAGTTCAACTGCAATGAATACGAACTGAAAATATGGTTAGGTCTTTAACCCCGAGTGACTACTTCGACTTGTTTTCTCACTCCTACATATGTACTAATACATTTATATTCGTTCCTAATACTACCACCAAACCAACCAACATGATCATCATCATCATTATGAGCATCATCATCGGCGTTTTTTTATATGCGTGCGTGTGTGCAGGCAGAGAAAGATACTAGCATAAACAGTGAGCAAGTCGCTCGTTGTGTCATACTAAACTCCTTATTATGCTGACTAACCGTACCAACCTGGTTACTTAGGATTTTTGTTACAGATCATCGCCTAGAGAGAGCTTTATTTTTTACAATGTATTCAAAACAACTTCTCCGAGAGAAGTGCCGTGTGTCTTTGTTCCATTTTTAAAAGATGAACAGGCTTCTAAATGAAGGAAAATCCTTTTTCTGTCTTGTAGCGTAGGTGACTCTAATTTTGGTTTGTTGATTTAGTGTCGCTGACTCCTTTCTGACCGAATGAGGATAGTAAAGAATATAATGATTGAACTGATTTGTTTCCGATAAAATACGGTGCTAACAACGGTGACATTTATTCTAATAGCTGTCATTGCCATTGATTCTACATGAATGAATAATCGGCCTTACTGCACCGTAGAGTGCATTTTCATTTATAATTGTTTATGCAACAGACGGATGGGTATAATATAATATGCATATTTATATGTAATCTGTACTTCTGGGAGTTGTTTATTACTTTTCTACAGAAAAACTCAGAGGAGCATATTATCTTCCTGAAAAAAAAAATGTTCACAAGGTTTATGTGCCAGTGGCATTGTAACATCATTATTATGCATCATCAGGTCATTTGCCCATTGGAAATCAGATTTTTCTAATAATTCTTCATGCAAAAGTTAATCTTTGGCTTATCAATAAAAATAATATTTTAAAAATAATAAAATTCAAGTTATGCGTACAAGCCGTTTCAAAAACTGCATTCTTATAAGTTCACTAAAATGACAATAATGTCATATTCAAGCTGCAAATCAAAACAATGAGAGAGAGAGAGAGATAGAAGGAAAACATGTTTTGCTGTTACGATTTGTATCAGATTAACAAATTGAGGGCAAACGAAGAAAATACTATAATATAACAACAACAGCTTTTACAATCTCAAAAATATTCTGTAACCGTGGATGGACGATAAGTCCTTTCCTTTCTTTCTCTGAAATGAATTACGATGGTAATAAAAAAAGTTAGTAAGGCACACGAATTTATTAGCAAAGTGCAAAGGGCTTCGGTTAGCATTTAGCTTTATATTGACACATTTTGTGTGTACATTAGGTCTACCTAATTTACCATCAAACACTTTAAAAACCTAACATACAATTAAACTGTGTGGTGTGTGCCATATGCAACATAGTTTTTACAAGAAAGAAAATTGTTTTCAAGTTTGCAAACTAAAGTGTTTTGATGATGATGATGACGATGATCCCTTCTGTTTGTGTTTTAAGTTAATCATCATCACCAGCAGCATCTCCCTCTAAAAGGGTTATACCATTTACATTTATCAACCACACAATCTCATCTCTACAATATATGATCATCTTTTTTAAAACAGACATTGCATGATTTTTAGCGCACATCTCTTCCTAGCTTTGCAAAACATACTGACTGAGGAGGAGAGTAACGCACTTACTCATCACTCGGCATGCCTCCACCACCACCGCACCGCCAACATGGTTTTAACTAAAGCTAGTTTGGTAAAATGGCATTATAGAGCAGTCAATGCTCTTTTGCGAACAACAATGAATACGATTATAATGATAATGAGGATACGACGACGAGAGGAGTGTTATATGATGCGTTGTTTGTTAATGCAGATGTCTGTGTTTTGTGTGTATAATTTTGCTGCTCTTCTTTCTTCTCAGCAGCGTCTTCGTGCTTACCTGTATTAGGGGTAATGGCACATCTGCTCAGGTTCAAAGTCTTCAATGAGGAAAAAAGGAGGGTAGTAGTGTTGCAAATAAATGTTTGTGTGCGAGAGTAGTAGAGTTGGAGTGATGCACAGTGCAGCATAAAAAAAAGAACGTACAAAACCAGGTACATTTTTTAGAACGAGAATATCAGTAGTGATGATGATGATGATGTTTACTGACTGGCAAAACAGAAGTAAAAAGTAATATAGAGCAACGACTCTCTTTTACCGGCTTACCGTTAGTAATGCTAAATATATATGAATAATAACTCCATATTGTCTGTTGGTGTTGTTGACACACTGGTTGTAATGGTTTGCTTTTCAGGAGTATTTTTTAATATAAGAGAGGAAAGTAGGTATCAAGTTATGCCAGGAAAACGAATCATAAAGCGTTTTAATCATTAAGTAAAACTCCAAACGGAGTGTGGTAGTATAGTTAAAAATGATCGTTTGTGGAGTTTTTTTTTGTGACAAGGGATGGATGTCGAAATGTGAAATGCATACTAGCTTGTTTAAGAAACTTAATAATTATGATATGATATGCATGAGGATAAGGCGGTTGTATATGCAACTAGATCTCTGGGTATATAAGATTTTAGAATTTGCTACTTCACTTGATGTGTTCATTTCATATAGTCGAAATGACTGCTGTGAGGCCGAGATTCTTGTTTTAGCAGAGGAGCATTGTTTGGCTTATTTCATTTCATGGTATGAAATTCATACTTGTAATATGAGCGTTTCTCTTGGTTGGATTTATATGCATGATTTCTAGTGATTTTTAACTTTCATTATCCTGTCGTATTTTTTTGTCTTTCATGATTTTAGTGAATTATATACACTGGGGGAGACGGGTGGATATCAATGCACGGTAATTTTTAAGTGGAAATTGACTGAAACTCTCTCAACTGATAGGACGGGGAGAGGTAGCAAATGTCATACAGACCGCAATTCTTCAAGTCATGACAGCAGTGGGTTGCGCAAAAGAAATGGAAATACAGATTCAGCCACATGGAAACGTCGGGGAACCTGGTTCCGCTCTGTCGTTAGTAAGCAGGAACTCTGGAACAGCAGCTACGATACATGTTATTGGAAGTAGTGGGTCAACCGGGGATGAATCAAGTGGGGAGGAGCCACCGATCCACAATACACATTATTCGGTGCCGCCAAAGAAGAACCGTTTGAAAGAGTCAAATAACAATACTTTGTCAGCCGCGTCGGCCTCATCTTTAGTTTCACTTATTCGAGGAGCTTCCAACAAAGAACACAGCATAATTATTAGTCCCGACGACCAGCGAGATGATGATGAAGACTCAGGCCCTTCCCCAAAAGATGGTGGGGTTTCAACATCCCTTACATCGGGAGAGGTACGTTCATTTTTATCAATCTTGTAGAAGTAACATTTCTCTTCATATGCTGTCAGTAGAGGTACAAAAAGCTGCTGAAAAGAGGTTTCATTATAAATATAAATTCAATCTGTAGAATTCAGACACTGACATGGGACCGGATGGAGATGAACATTTAGGCCTAAGCAGTAAATCAGATGATGGCAGTAAGAAGCTTTTTGAATGTGACGTTTGCAATATGAAATTTTCTAACGGTGCAAATATGAGAAGGCACCGGATGCGTCACACAGGAGTTAAGCCGTATGAATGCAGGATTTGCCAAAAAAGGTAACTGGGGCAAGTTGAGAGTATATATTTTTGGTGAGGTGAGATTATAATTTGTCCAATTTTCATTTGTATTATTTCTCTAAGATTTTTTAGAAAAGATCATCTTGCGGAGCATATGGCTACACATTCTAAACTGCTACCCTTCAGATGTCCAATATGCAACAAAGTAAGGACATGGCTACGACTTAACTACGTGGAATGTGAACCTGCTTTCATTTTATTTAATGTAAAATATTTATGGTTTTATAGGGATTTCAGCGTCAAATTGCAATGAGAGCTCATTTCCAAAATGAACACGTTGGTGGCTCACATGATATGGTGAAAGCGTGTCCTTTGTGCTCCTATAAAGCTGGTAGTTTACTAATTATTAACATGGGCAAAAATCATTTCGCGTAACGAAAATAGTATCTGTTGCATAATTAAAATGCTTTCTCTCACCACAGGATCAATGAAATCCCTGAGAGTTCACTTTTATTCAAGACATGGAATCGATTTAGATAACCCCATGCCACACTCTTCATCAATTTTATGTTCGAATGGAAGTTCCGCAGGATCTCCAAATCCCTGTGGAAACTCAAACGGAGAGTACAGTGAGCTTGCGCATGCACTTGGTTTTGAGGACCGGGAAAAAAGCACGGACTCCTCACTCATCCCATCCCACTTCTTAGTGCCACAGATTGAAATATCATCCAACTCTCCATATCCGCCACATTTTGCTTTCTCTGCAGATTCCAGTTACAATTACAGTCAGGACGACAGAATAGGAGGTAAAAGCATCTTCAAAAATATGAACTTTAAAAAATCCTTCATTTAATATCATTTCTAAACATTCATATATTCATGCGTACGCATACTCTGTACTACAGGAAACCGCAGTCCAACCCCACCTCAAAACATATCCCCACAATCAGATTCAAGCTCGTCTTCCAACCTGCCGTCCAGTACTGATTTATTAGTTGTAAAGAAAGAAATAATGGATGAGAGTTCACCGGAACAGTCGCTAAACGGTGAGCCAAAATCTAAAGAATCGTCTGATATGAGTGATGATATTCAAGACATGCCAGAAGATTTATCATCCAACAACAGCAGCTGCAGGCAAGTATTGCTACAAAATTGCAACATATAATTATATGTCATCAGTGTTCCAAAGATTTATAAAATCTTTCATTGGTAGATCACACAGTCCAAAATGCAGTTCATCATCCTTACTAAAGGTTTCGCCATTAAAATCTCTCTTGCGAGATGAATGGAGATCTAAAGAATCATCTCAAGGAAACGGTACAACTGGGACCAATACTACATCTCGAGAACGAAGTGATTCAAGTTCAGGCCATTCCAGCAATAGTAATTTTCATACTCAGGTAAGTCAACATGCATAGCTAAATTGGCCAATTTCGATAGTTTTCAAACAATTTACCTTTATGCAATTAACTATTTTGCAGGCGTATGATGGTGAAGCGATTACATCTTCTAATGGTCCAGAGAACGGAGCACATTCCATGTATGGTCGTCGAGGGTCCACGTTTCCTTCCCCATTGCATCAGTGTGTCTACTGTGGAATCATTTTCCCTGATAAAACACTGTACTTTCTTCACAAAGGGTGCCATTCCGAATCCAATCCTTGGCGTTGCAATATTTGTGGCGAGTCTTGCTCCAATGTTTATGACTTTAACTCACATTTGCTAAGCAAATCCCACCAGTGAATCTATGATGGTTTTTATATCTTAATGTTAATGTTTACGAAATAGTGATGCATGCAAATTACTATTTTCCACCTCACTTCTGATTTCTACAGTCCTGTATTATGTACCATGCCGATAAATAGTTTAACGCCATAATTTGTAGAAAAATTGAAAACACGTTCAAAGTAACTTAATAATATTTAAGTAGCAAAACGTCATACTTACCCGTAGTTTAGACCTAACAAATATATACATTCTTTTTAATTTACATGTTGTTTCTTAGAAGAAAAGTGCTTTAAATAAACAGTTATACAGCTATTGTACTAAATACCGATTACATACAGCTTTCCATCGAAATTTGGTGGTAGCAAAACAACAGGTAAAAGTTTAGACGGGACTTAAAACTGGACTAGCTAATAGCGTTTGTAGTATTCAATGTAGAAGTGATTATTAGATGACTTGTTTTTAAGTTCTTGTATTGGAAAAGTAGTCCTAAATTGTTTTAGTAGTAATATTGTACATATTTGCAATACACATGTTTATTTGACAGTGTTGCTATGACTTAGATAAATATAAGTTCTGTTGTCAAGATTTTTGACGTGATCATTATTGTTTCTTGTTACTAGTATTTACTTGGTATAGGGACGGGACGTATTTGTAGGTTTATATAACATGTATTATGGACGTATACTTCTTTCAGCAATTATCAGCCATTGCGTACTGGGAACTTATTTATGGAATACCTCACTAACTCTGTGACTATTTGACGAAGAGAATATTTTTATATTTTGCTAAATTATTAAACTACTTTGTAATATTTAGCCTATGGCTGTTTCTACAATGCGAACTGCTTGTTAATAAATATTAACTGTTGAAAATTAGATTTGTTTTTTTTTTCACATAAAAGGGATCATTGTACAAAGTATGCAAAACATGTTTACCTGTCCCCTTTATCAACCGCACTTCAAATTGAAGCAACTTTTGGGTTTTGAGACATCATAATTTTTCATCAACGAGCAACTAGACTTAAAAACAACGAGCCAAGCCCCGTCAAGCTTGATCTAACTTACAAGGCAACGAAGTTTGATCCGGCTTGATAAGTTAAGTTGAATGCATTAAGATATATGGAGAGAAAAAATCGAAAAAAAAACAATAGAAACCAAGGATTTTTTTTCGGTCATAGGGGGAAATACATGATAAATTTTTATATCACGCTCCCCATCAAGTCTCGACGGGTAGCTTGATAAGACGTCGTTAGGCTATCGCTATTGCCAACCCAAGTGAAAGGAAGAGCAGTGGGCAATTAAGAAACGATAGGTTTGTATATGTACAGAAGAAAAAATAATAATTTTTAGGTTTTTAATAATTCATTTTGAATAATTTAATGCAAATGGTCTTTTTACTAATATTCATATTAAATACAAATTTACGAGATTTATCGTTTGATGGTTACCTTATCACAAACATACACTTCAAAGAATTCACATAATGATATTTTACTTATGATTGATTATAAAGTGCGAATAAAAAACTAAATCGAACCGATTCAACCACGAAAGGAAATTTAGTACATCTAAAATGTGCATTAACTGATCACCTGAGCTTTGTTCAATGGTGGGAAAATCACCGAAGAATACAAACTATTGCAGTTACATGAATACATTTAGTTGTAGATGTGATATAGAGAAATCAAGTATTTAATAGTACATATCGTGAATAATATAAATTAAAATAACTGTATACATATATATATATATCATGATAAGGTTTGTGACTTTTCTGAACTTTTTCGTTAATAGTTGCTTTCACCTTTAAAACATTTCCAATTAAAGAATGATTCTGTGTAAATTATCACACGTTTTTGAGGTTATCCATTTTACGACCATAATGATCAGTAATGAGCGCACACTCATTGAAGAGATTCACTTTATACTTAAACGGCATGCATACAAGCAGATTCCTTAAAAACATTCATTGAATAAAAACAAGTCTTGGGTGCTGCCATTTTTATATCTGATGTGTCGTAAAACTAAAATAAGCAATAAAATTATGAATTAAGCTAGATGCGTGGAAGTAGAATTAATTTTTCGTGAGCATCACAATATACTTTTTAAATATTTAAAATCAGAAAAGAACCCTGAATAAAAACAAACAACAAACTTGAGATAAGCAATAAGCGTTTTAAACGTGACTAATCATGTTCTGAGAGAACGGTAATTCAATTAAGTTCTCTGTTTGTCTAAATATTAAAAATTATTGCCAAACTAGTAATTTGAGTTCGAGTCAATAAAATATATATTTCAGTAATCCAGTTTAAAGCAGATCAGATTTGAGATAAATTATCTAAATATCAGTAAATGTGATTTTGAGAAAAACAAAATCCTTTGGAACACACACGTGAGAACAAACGATATTGAATACATTGTGTTTCACTTAAACAAAAACAATCTGAGAACAAAAAAATTATATGTCCCGTGTGGGCCAAATATATAAAATATTCGTGGCAAAATGAACACAAAAGTTACTCTACGATCAAATGAAATTACATCGCTTGCGTTTCTCGAGAAAAAATAATCAAAATTACTAGTACATATTAAAATTATCCTGAAGTGCGTGATCAGTTGAAATACGTGTAATATTATATTGCAACAGGATGTATAACATACATGTATAATAAGTAACAGATATTTTCGTGGATATTCATCACCATATCATTCCA
>JAQIWN010000899.1:0-25215 GCA_034699025.1 Entomobrya cf. arborea Gr-Col-00668
GGAGCTAGAGTCCTAAAACTTTCCCCTTAATGGAGGGGTGGTCCTTCCAGTTGTAATAATTGTTTGGGTTATTTTTTTGGAAGGTTACTACTTGTATTCATGATCGCTTTAGCTGACGCTGTCGTTGGATTTGGTGGAAACACATACCAAAAATTATACCAAAAGGTTTTAAATTTAAGGAGTCTATGATTCTATCTTAAAATTTTGTAACGTGATCTATTGTCTATCATCTTGGCCCCGATTTTTTCTTAATATATTTCTTTGTTAATGGATGTCTGCAGGCACAATGTAAATTAAGTAAGTGTGTTTAATTTATATTTATGTTTACACAGCTCTTATTATGAAGCATAATAAATGAAATCCATAACCAGCACCACTATTCGTCACGCCACAAAAGCAGTTTTGAACTTTTAATGTCATACCCTTCCAATACATCGGACAGTCACTAATCATAGTACTACAAATATCAATAAAATCACAATAAAAAAATTTCATCAACATAAAAAATAAATTCAACAGTTAGTTCCATACGTGATTGGTTTTTATTATCTGTGGCATGGCCCTGATGAGATCCTTGTATTACTATTGATACTTAACTGCTCATCTTCAATTCAAATTTAATCCAATTTGTGATATCCATCGAAAAATTAAGGCAAAACGCACAAATCTGTTTTGAAGGTCATCAATTCCATATCCAATAAAATTTAGAAAATGTCTATGCAGAAGGTTTTCAAACTACGGAACAAAAGGACGCTACTCGTGTTCTATAAAATATATTTTTCCAAAAAATTTAGATGTCTGATTTATTTAACGCTAAAGCAATGCTTTTCTCGTTTGTGCACTTGAATATTTTGCACACGTTTCTAACGACTTCTCTCGCCTTAGAACCCCTGAAAGATCCGGCCCACGCTAAAGCCGATTCTTTACTAAAGAACAAAGTAGTGAATCTAGAACAGTTCTTGCCCTTATGCTCATCTTGCTTTGTCTCGGTTACAAATTACATTGAAGTCGACATATCCGAACCTTTAAGCCCCTTAACTTTAAGGACAGATAAATTCACGAATTTTTCAATCTGTGAAACAACTTTGTTTAAATACTCTAAAAACGTTTCCATAGATTTAGTAAATTGTGTACCAAGATATATTTTCTGTGTAAAACTACCATTAAAACCGTGTACTAACAGATTTCGCATTTTACTGATGAACTTTTCATCTAATATTCGTCCGTGGACGTACGAGCTTGATTTGCATCTTTATCTACCTATCTCAGGTGTACCTGAGGCTAAATATTCTCTTGGCTGGAAATACGGAGACGAAAGATCAATCCCATCAATTCGATATAAAATTCTACTATTTGAGCAAATGCCAACATGGGATTTTTTGAACTCGTACAGAAAAAATATAACAAGATATAATTTAATGTTTGCAACAGATATTATCATTGTTGCTACGCCAATACCACAAAATAATAGTTTCACAGTTTTACCTCCATGCAGTGAATGCAAAACAAAGTTAACAGATATAACCCCGTTTATTGGTGTTAAAATTGACCTTTTCATTGAAATACTAAATTTCATACTCGCCAACACACAAAATATTTCTGTCTGGAGAATGTTCAAAAATAACCCATGGGAATTTGACAAAGACGGTTATTACGAAGATCAAATTCTAAACTCTAAATTATCTGCTGGTCCATCAACCGTAGAAGTATTAGTTCTCCGCAAAGTTCTCTCGATTTGGAAATATGACATTTTAGGAAGCAATTTCATTTTGGAAATCTGTCCTAGTTTTTCTCTAAATTTCTCACCGTCAAGTTTAATGAGTCTCCATAGTGGTTATAACTATCACGAAATGTTTCTGTCAATGGATTTTTTACCTGGTCAAATTAGATTTCTTAGTTGCGGAGATACGTTTAAAGATTCACGCCCATATAAAGCCCTAATATCCAGTTTTGACAAATATTCTTGGATAACTGCGGCTCTAGTCTTTTTTATAATTTTACCACCTGTCTGGGCTTTCCTTCAAAAACAAAATGAAGCAAGTTCTTATATAAAAACAGCACTAAAAGCTGGTCAAGCAATGTTTTCCAATATTTTGGAGCAGTCGTCTTCATTTACACCAGATTTGCTAAAAGATATGAAACTACAGTTTCTAACCTCAATCATTTTACTTTGTACTTTAGTGCTAAGTCAAGCATACAAGAACGACAACATGTATGAGCTAATTTCCCCAAAACTATTCCAACCATTTAAGTATTTTGATGAGCTATTAGAAGCAAGATATTCAATTTTTACTGAGATTCAAATGTACCACTTTTACAATGACAAGGATATTAGTATAAGCAATATAACAGAATGTTTAAAGGTCACACAAAATGATGATAATCATATTCTTCGCTGTAAATTAAACACAGAAAAAAATAAATTTAATTTAGATTTCATGTCTCCATTATGGGCGAAACTGATATGGATAACTGGACCATTGTTAAAAAATCACACCAAAGCTAAAAGTAATTCAATCATGGAACTATCTCACTTGCCACGCATTTTAGAAGAAGGTGCAACAAAAATTTCTCAGATTGACCTTGTTCGTAAATGGAAAGCATATCAGAAAGAGTTGTCTGTCGAAAAGCTTCAAACTTGCAATAAAACAGCAATTTTGATTGAGGAGCCTCGAATATGGGAACTGGAATTAATTCTTAAGAAAAAAGGAGCATCTAAAATATCAATAGGTAAGGAAATTATAATGCAGTCAAGAATCGCTTTTCAACCATACGGCTGGTTTCCTGATTTCGTATTTAAACGTTTGAGAGGCATTGAAAGTTCTGGGATTGTGCAGTGGTGGAATAAATTCTTATCAAAAGAACTTGTAAGAATGAGAGCTCATTCTCAGCTTAGCTTGTATAACCAGAAAGGAAACAGAAGTGAAAGTTATTATGTAAGAATAAAGAAGCCTACTATGTCTGGAAATATTTTGGTTATCTTTTCAATCCTATTATTTGGATTAACTATTGCACTCATTGCATGGATAGCGGAAATTGGAATAAATGGCAGTAGACATGTCACTGGTTTCTTTTATGAGATTTATGTAAGTTTTATGATCTGGATTGAAAATTGTCAGTGTTGGCATGTCACTCAACGGTTTTACCCGAGAGTTCCCAAGATAATCTGGGAAACCTGAGAGACATACATAAGTGATTGGACAAGCCAGAAATACATTGACATTTGTGATTGTATTGAAATGGCATGAAATACATATGCACGTGTATTATTGGCTCAATACGTAGTATAATGATAACATGATATGATAACCTTGTGATCGATAAGTCAGAAATTTGATTTGATACGTCTTGTTCAGTCTGTGTTCTGATCTGATGTAATTTAGCATAACTAAGTACAAGAGAAATTTGTGTTTCAGAATAAAACTAGTTTTGATAATTTGTAAAATATTTAGTGCGAAACAAAATGTCTTCTAAATTTTTAAAAGCATTTATTGTCACGCTTGTATCGTTGGTTAATATTGGTTTTGTAAAAGGCAATGATGTGGAGAATTTTGTGGTTCAATTATGTAACGAGTATCCGTCATGGTTAGCAGTAAATTATCCGGACCCCTCTCCCAAACTTTCCAGCCCAGTTAATGTGACATTAACAAAAGACAATGCCAATGTCACCGGTTCATTTACAAACTATAAGTTGAGTGGTCACTCAAATCCACAAAATTGGAATTTTACTAATTGGAACGTACAAGTATCATCATCGAATGAAGTAACTATTGAACTTGTTTTCAATCTGAGAAACACCAAATTTACTGGAAATTGCGAATTGGAAGGAATTTACAATGGAAGTGAAGTTAAGGGTCAAGGATCCTGGAATATGACAACTAAGGATCTATCCTACATTCATTTAAGTCTACATTATTATAGCGCAATGATAAATGAAGATGGATACTTGGATTTAAATACGACACAAGCAGTCATTAGCTTTTACACATATTTAAGTGAGGATGAAAATGATATTGGATTTGTTAGTGAAATGGATGGACTTATTGCAGGTGGACAGGAAAATATGTTACAAAATGAAATTTTAGTTGAAATGCTCGAAGCAACTCAGTTCGAAAATGAACATCCATTATTTATTCCACTTCATTCTTATCTTCAGGTGGGATTCATGGTAAGCTCTAATAAATTATTTCACTGGAATATTTTTCAAATTTCAATTTTATTAAAGAATCATTCTTTTAATTTCACTGTTTCAGACCACCCCCATTTCGGATATGAAATAGACAATTATATTCCACTATCACCCCAATAAACTATAATGATAAAGCTATTAAACTATTTTTAATTAATTAAAATTTACATTATATATGCAATATATATTTTAAAGATTTGTACATACTCCCATTTCACATTTAAAAAAAATTAAAAGCGAATCTCTGGAACCGTAAGAGTATTCCCAGAAGCCCTCCTTCCCCCACATTCCCCATCATCCCCTGTCAACATAGCCACTTGACTATTTTGCCAAGATGGCCTGTGAAAATATGCCTGAAACTGTTGCCATTCCTTAACCCTCAGCGCCTCTCTCCTTTCCAGTTCCTCCTCTCCATAAATACTTCCTTCCCCATCATCCGACAGAACTGATACTGATGACACCTTTCTCTTTGGTATACGTCCAGGTAATCCCACATTTTTAGCCATTTCCTTATCCAATCCTCCCAGATAAAAGCTAACTGCATATACAGAGAGTGCCGAAAGCACAAGAAATCCAACCATGATGACATACCGGAAGTTGTCAAAGCTTCCCCTGTTCAGTATTATGAGACCCATGGCGCCCAAAAAACTGAGGGCTCGAAGAATACACCAACATGTTGTGATTTTCTTTCTGGATTCTAAACTCGGGCTCTAAATATAATACATTTTCATTATAAAAATAATAGATGGGCAGTTTACAGTGCAATATTAATTTAATTACCGGAAACGTTGAATATATCAATGCCACTGAAGTAAGCAAAGCCACACCAAAGTATACACCAGTCAACATTTCCAGTTTGGTATTTCGAGTTGTACTTAACCAAATTGAATTCAATGCTTCCAAATCAACTTGATTAGTACTATATCTTGCTGAAGAAATATCCCGGATAAACCAAGCAGCCAAGAATATTTCTAAAACAACTTCTACACATCCAACTATTCTTGTTACCATTTTCCCGGGAATGTCAGCATGAAAATCGAAATCCATTTTTATTACCTTTTGGTTTCACTCACTTACTTCCCGTATTTATCTCACTCTGTTCATTGTACCTCAAATGACCAACAAACGTGTGCAAAATATTCCACACGACATGTACCTTCATTACCGCTACGGCTTACCTAAGTACGTATTTGCGTCAATTTGCCATCAGGTTAATTAGCTTTTTTTCTACTATCAGACATCTAGTTGAAACTAAACCAGAACGGATATATAATGCTCATTACATATATATAAGTTGGCACACCAGAAATAATTTCTCTTTATCATGTAAAGTAGTTTTATGAAATAAGGGCAATCAATATTTAAAAAAAATCTTTTGTGTGTATTTTTAAGCGATGACACTTTTGTATTTAAAAAAAAATGAAATTCATAATAATGAGCCAACTAAGAATAAATACATACATTTAAGAAATTCCTTTTCATTTTAAATCGTCCCTAGATTTTAAAATTGTATGATAAATGATACAAAGAAGAAAATACACAACCAAAAATACTTTTAAAAAATAATTAGTTTTTGCAAACGAATATATAATGGCAAAAGGTCAAACAACTTTTCGCAAACAACTTTTATGATGACATAAGCAAGTGAAAGTGTCCAATATGTGCGACCGATCGTTATATAAAAACCTTACAAGCACAACTCGTCACGTGACCTAAGCCTAATTAATAATTCAAGGTAAGTTGTACGTAAGTTAGTAGATTTACTGATTGATAATTGTAACCTGTGCTTATATGTAAATAAATTGATAAAATACATGGACAACTGCTGTTCTAGTAATCAAGTAAATTTTTATTTTCCCAATCAAAATAATCATAAAATTGTTCCATTTCCTCCCATTCGTACACCATTTTAAGTTACATATCTTGAATTGGGGTCGCCTATAAAAATCACAAATAAAAAAAAATTATTTCTTCAAATATTTCTTCATTTTAAAATTTCTTTATATCATAATTTAAACAAAAAATCACTTTGCTTCTTTACTCACCGCAAAAGCTAGCACAAGATAAGTATGCAATGGAATAGGCAATGGATGATCCATCATATACTGCGTTTGCATTTCCAACCCATCAAAAACCTTATTCCTCACCAACACCTCCTCCCCTCCAGCCACCAGTCCATCCATTTCCCTCACAGGCAAACCTCCCACAGGGACATAGTAATATAACGAACCCACACTACCCGTTGTTCCCAAGGCCACATAATTATCTGGCGTCACCTCCACACCTTCATAACTCAGCGCAAAAGTAATATATGATGGATACGGTGTTGTGACCCTCCATGTTCCTTGACCTTTCACCTCTTCTTGGTGACTTCCCTCCCCTTCCAACTCATACTTTCCCCCGAATCTGGTACTCCGAATATTGAAAGACATTTGAATTGTTCCAGAAGACAGATCCACAAACCAATTGGAACATTCCCAGTTTCCAGGATTTCCATGCCCAAACATTTGGTATTCGGTAAAGGTCCCTGTTAAATTAAGACCCTCAGTCTGTACACTAACGTTGATTGGATCATATAACTGGGGCGATGGATCAGGATAATTCGCTGCAAGCCATGATGGATAATCTTGACAGAGATTAATAATAAAATCCTCTAAACCCTCGGCTTGCACATTGTAAATAGGCCCACTAACAATTACCAGGCAAATTACCAAAAGAATCTGAATACTTTTAAAGGGCAACATTTTCAATTTCCAAAAATAATTGACAGAGTTTGAAGAAATAATATACTTGCACTACTACTCACTGTATCGATTAAAGTATCGAGAACCATATATTATGTAAGCTGTGTTCACTGTTCACTGCTTATCAAATTACACAACTCATCATTTAATTTATCAAATCAATCAAATCAGCCTTCATTAATTAGTCTACTATCATTCTTCATACAAAAAAGTTATATTACCTGTCAAATGAAATATAACCAATTATAGTTTCAGAAAAGATAAGCAGATATCAGATGATATGATGTATTCATCAATTAAATTATATAGAAATCGGGTTTGTCTTCAATATAAAAAATTGTTCAATTTTTCTTTTCTTTTTTAAATTACAAATTATAATGCAAGTTTATTTTTTTCCTTTGACGTTTCCCATTTGAATTTATATCTTTGAAATCTCTGTTTTACTAACAATTCACTTAGGTTCTGATTGGGTAATATAGCTGGGGGAGGGGTCAGGATAATTTGCTGCAAGCCAGGATGGATACTCACAGCAGAGTTTTCTGACAAAATCCTCGAAGACCTCTGCCTCCACATTATAAACAGTTCAGACTATAAACAGATGAAAACTACACAAATTGCCAAAACAGTTGAAATAAACCTAAATGAATCATTTTCAAAAAAATATTAAATTAAGTTCGAACTAAGAAAATGTCAATTTAAAATTGTTATTTATTTTTTTCTGTTGATTATCATTTTGTTTATCAAATCAGACCCATCATTTATCAGACAAATAAGTGATGTCTATGTCAAAATGGTATATTGCGAACTAGATTTTTTTCCAATTATATCACAAAATGTTTTAAAACTTGTGCTAAAAAAATGCTATGAATTTTAAGTTAATATGGATACACATCTAAAATATTAAAAACCAATTAAATTCCTTTAAATAAAAAAATGAGCTATTTTAATTGAAACAATAAATTAACAATTTAATGCGAATCATACCAAACCTAAATAATAGCTTTGTAATGTAATGTTCATTAGTAAATTAGTTTATCCACCCACGCACCTGGTCACCAAGTCATGCCACCACTACCATTCCATTGAAAATGACGACCTTCTCTCTAGACAGCTTTAAACGGTTATGGTCTCTCATTGCCCCTACCTCTCCTCTAACTGCAGAACAATTAGAGAAACTAACTCTCCAAAAAATTTGGCTTTCCAACCAGCCCATTATTCTCTTGACATGCTTATGGTCTTGGATTATATTTGAGTGTTGGCTGCACTATCTTCAAGTAAAGCCAGATTACTAATTTAGAAGACAGTTAAAATAGCAAATTAATGAATCTCAATTTTAATTTATTTATTTTAAAATCCAAAAAAATAGCACAACGTTTTCCACAAGTTTAAAACAAGATCATCCTCCCTCACTCGTCTTCAATCTCATCAAAGTTTCTTACAAGCACGTTCCTACTGTAAACACCGGAACCTTCTTCAACTTTTCAGCAAGTTCAGTAAAATCAGCATTTTAACGGTAATTAATTTATATTACATTTCGAAAATTTAAATATATAAACTTGATTATCTCTCTTTAATTTTTTAAATTTCATTTTCCCAGTGGCTTATCTACAGTGACACCCTCTTCAAAGCTTATTTCACTACCAAGTCATCCCCAACCTATAAGATCCCTGCCACCGATCCCCTCACATTCTGGTCATCTCCCGGACCCCACATCCTCACCCTTCTTGGATGGACCTCTAAAGACGGCTTCCTGCTCAGATTATTCCTTCTTTTGACTGTCTTCGTCAACCTAGTCCAGTTACCCTTTTCCCTCTACTCCACCTTCGTCCTTGAACCTCTCCACAGGACACCACCGATTCAAATAACCACAATTTTTAACCAACTACGTCACTTGTTCTGGTCCCACATAAAATCCATTTGGCAAGCCCTCTTCCTCACCTGCCCTTTACTTGGCTTGATAAGCAACCTTGAATTTGACAAGCCAGTCAATCCCATCGTCTTAAAAAATGCATTTATTTCCCTAGTCATCATGAGATTTTTACCAGTGGAACTCTTCTTATTTGTCTACTTCCGGTTTGTAAATTATGTCACCAAAACTCACTTGCCTTTGGACCAGATCTCTCTTCGAAATAAGATAAAACTTTTAGCAGAGCGAGTTAACTTAACAGTGACAGATGTGCTTATCATGAACGACCCCAAAGATATCAAAGGCACATGTACCAGCCACTTTTGTGGATTCCACTTGAATAGAAGAATGGTCATTGTGGATACTTTAATCCGAGGTGACCCCAAACTTGAAGAAGAGTCATTTACTGAAGATCAAATTGAGGCAATCTTCGCCTGTCATCTTGGCCACTGGAAGATGCGACATGGTCTTCGGATAAATTTGTTAGAATGTTTGCATCTTTGGGTGGTCCTCTACATATTTTCTCGGTGTACAACAAATAATACCGAAACTTTTTTATTGTTTGGAGGACTTATGGTATCACTGGAATTTTCGGGATGTGGGGCATCCGGCTTCTTTATAAATTATTGGAAGAGGAAATTTATCTACGAAGCTGACAAGGTTGCAGTGACCCTACTGGGGAAAAGGAAGGCAGTACATTGGAAATCAGCTTTAGTGAAAATGGCAAAAAGGAATTTGGAGTTTGATGTTTGGGATCCTCTCTACATGGCTTGGTTTCATGATAAGCCAACATTGAGGGAAAGAGTGGAGGCAGTGGAGAAACTTGGATTACTAGCTTGTTGTGATCATGACGATGATGAAAGTTGTCAACAAAATGGAAATTGAGATGATCTGATAACTTGACTTAAATATTTTTATTTAAAAAAATAAAAACTTATTAATTACATTTAATTTAATTATGTAATCACTCATCATCACGTTTTACTTAAAAGCAGAGTAACCGTTCCATCCAAACAAGTTTTAAAATAAGCCGTTACAAAACTACTCTTCACTTTTAGTTGATCCACTCGTAATCCAAATTTAAATAAAGCATTTAACAGTCTCATGTTCCTTTGAAACTTAACCCTTTTTCTGCACTCCCATATTAACTGTTCCGGAAGTAACCCTAAATCCGCAATCATTCCCAAATTCAGATAAGTGCATATATTCAAAAGAAATGCACAAGTGGGCATATAAACAGAATATAAAAAGTTTGACTCTGAACTACCTAAATACTTGATAGACACAAAATTTACAATTATAGTTAAAACACAAAAGGTTAAAGTCCAAATGGTGGAATGTATTTTAATTAAGTTATTAAGCTCTTTAACAAATATGTCTAGTTGAAGGTATCGTCGTATAATAACTCGGATAAGATATAATTGAATTTGTATAGGTTCTTGGGTCAAGGTCACAGATGAATGACAGTGGATTACAGTACCATGCCCTTTGGCGACACTGATAAGATAATCGAGCATGTCGGTAACAAAGCTTGTCATGGATCCAAAGGCGAGGAGGGCGAGGGGAGTAAAAGACCAAAATTGGACACAGCCGACGAATGTCATTGAGATTCGGGTAGGGAAGAGGACCCAATGGTCTTTACCAAGTTGACCGATAAGCTGAACAAGATATTTTTCAGTGAAGGGGAGATGTTTTAAAAAGAGGTAGATTGGGTCCATGTCATACTGAAGGAGGTAGATGATACAGGCCAGAAAAGCGAAGAGGATGGTGAGGGGACCAAGATGAAAGAGAAGGCGGGGGAGTAGATCGGAAGTGGCTTTTTGAATGGTGCGAAATGAATTCCCAGATAAGTTGCAAGCGCTGGGCAGTCGACCGCTGGCAACTGAAAAACAAAACACAAATTTACAAAAGCACTTTAATTTTAATTAGAATTAAGTAAATTTAAACTTACGTTTCCGTTTATGTTCATTTGTTAGAGTCATAATTCGATTGAGTATCATCGCACAGCTTCTTCCATTTACAATGATAAGCTGTGTTACAGATAAAATTACAACTGAAACGCAAAAGTAGAAGAAAAAGAATATTCCTTCTAAAGTTGTTGGATAACTTGGAGATGATCGAGGTACGAATAACATTATTCGAAAGGTAATTAGTAAAATGATAAAAACAAATTGATAGGTTCCTAGAACACAAACGACGAAAATTGAGTGGGACCAACGAAAGGGTTGGATGTAAAGGCGTTTGGATTTCTTCTTGATTTTTAAGGGGATTGGGGGTAAATGAAACTGGAGAAGTAAAAGGTAAAAGTGGAATTTGGAAAGCAGAAGTTCACATAACATTTTTTGTTAAGAAAAGTTTAAAAATGACTTAAATTGCAAAGGACTCTCCTTTAAAGCAAAGCCATTTTTTCAATTCAGGATATTTTTTAATGGCACCACAAAGATAATTGAATTCATAAAAAATCAATTTGTCTAAAACTGATAAGTTGAGAGAGTTGTGAAAAGTACAAAAAGTAAATTATACCTTATTTCAAGTAAATTAAAGCTTATGACATGATATAAGTTGCACCACTAAAAAATCAGTTAATTTCAATCTATTTTCGTTCTTGATTTCAATTACATTGGTAAATTGATTTTGGCCAGCAGATATACAAAATATATTTTTTAAGAATACAATTAAGAGTTTCACTGTCAGCGGTTTTTTAAGAAAAAAAATTAAAAGCTGAAAATCTCAATCTAAATTTCAACAGCTTTGTATAACCAATCTATTTTTGAACATATATTGCTGAAGAGGTTAAAATACAATCAATTTTCAGAAAAGCAGTTGAACAGTGTGTGAGTAAGTAAAGTAAAATATCCAGTTAAATCCTTCAGAAAAGTATATTAAGATGAACTATGCTGATTACTGAATTCTATTGTAAAATGGCATTGATGGTGACTAAAAGCAAATGTAAGACTATTAATACATTTTACTGTGCTCATGGCTCGTAATTTCTATGTACTTTTTTTAAGTTGATAGAATCCACGTAACATTCATTCTTGTTTACGGAAACTTAGCTTGCTTTCACTTTAAAACTACTGTTCGGTTACACTCTAATTTCAAATTAAAGAATACAAGAATTGTTAAATATATATTTGATCTTGAATGCCCTGTGCTATTAAATTATAAACCTTTCCTGGTTATACCTACAAAAATGATGCGTAGCATTACGATAAAAGGTAACAAACTGCATAAAAGGAAAGTGAAATATTACCACTTATTATGCAAGGTATAATCTATTTTTTATATGAAAACCAAAACAAATTAAAGCACCGGATATGTGTATGT
Organism: Entomobrya cf. arborea Gr-Col-00668; assembly: GCA_034699025.1. Classification (NCBI taxonomy): domain Eukaryota; kingdom Metazoa; phylum Arthropoda; class Collembola; order Entomobryomorpha; family Entomobryidae; genus Entomobrya; species Entomobrya cf. arborea Gr-Col-00668. The sequence continues at coordinate 12,167 of JAQIWN010000899.1, forward strand.
AGCTTAATTTAAACCGATTTCAGGTTATGTAGCTCACTAACTATAACCATTGCACTATAGAAACAAAATGACAAAATAAAGTTAAGCAAAATCGCATTTTACACATAACATGTTTACTGAGTTTACAATTAAAAACTGAGATTTTTTTTATTGGTACGCAATTTTTGATTCGATTAATCACGGTTACTTTTTTGTACATACTTACATTACACACTTAATATTTTCGTATTCAACTGGCTCATGACTAAATTGTTAACATTTTCAAGGAACATTTAAAAGTGATCACGGTAAGTTAATTAAACAACAGATAAATACAGATGGATGAACATGAATATATAGTTCACTACTTCACAAGCAAAGCTACATATTTTTGAATTAGTACGCTTCATACTTGGGTTTCAAAATTTCCTGCATTTCGTCACCACACTCGGAAATCAATTTGCGAATGTTGGCGCGGTCCTTTTCAGTGGTGAACAAGAGTAAAGTGCTGAATCGCTTTATTTTCGTAAGGCCAACTAAATGATGAGTGATGTCCCACTTTCGGGGTAAAAATTCCCAGACAAGCAAGTCCAAAATGTCAGACAAGATGGTATACTCCATGGAGTCCTGGAAGATCAGGTAGTCATTCGCTTCCAATTGCTTTAAAATTTAAAAAAACGAAATGGTTAAGCAAAGCAGATAGTCACGTTTGCGATTTAGTTTTGTAATTAGTTCAGTTTATTAACTTACATTTAAATACTGTGCACAAACGTCTGGTTTACTTCTGATTTGCTTCCAATTCAAAGTGAACTGGGCTGCTGTCTGTGGTTTCGGTGGGACACTGACCATTTGCAACTTTGAAAACAAAGTGGGTAAGGAAGTGGTGGTTGAATTTGCGAGCACTCCTCCAGAAGAAAGCGGAGGTGTACTGGCACTGGAGTACCCAGCTGTTGGACTGCTGATTGTAGAGCTAAGGGTACTAGTACTTGCGGAGGAGCTGATATCACCGGAGTTCTGGGGGTCGAGCTTCATTTTCTTCTCTGTTTCTCCCACGATTTTCACGTGAATTGGTAGTAAAGGCCTCTGTACAAGAGAATTACATAATTTTAGTGATTAATACAAATACACTTATAGCTTGTTTAATTGAAATAGACAAATTAGTCATAGTCAATATATTTTGATGCATATTTCTTATTTACCTTTGAACGCCGCTCTACAGGCTTAAAAATAGGTAGAATCTTCTTCGGATACTTTACACTCTTCTTGATAATCTCAGATCTCTTAATAAGTTCATCATCCAAGTTATAATCATCATCGTAAATGTCAGGGGGCGTGTAATTGTTTTGGTTGCTGGAGAACATTGTCCGGATACCAGGGAATACCGACGTTTTTCCCATCACTTTTTTCCTCGGGCCTGCAGTGGTGGTAGTGGTCATCCTGCGGTTTATGTCATTCAGCATATTTCTCACTTCAGAGTTCCTGGGATCCATCCTGAGGGCTTGGTTTAGATCATTCTAAATAAAAGACGAATGAGGATTCCGAATCATTATGAAATCATCTTAGGATGAAGAATGAAGAAACATAAATTACAAATTAAGTAATAAACTTACCTTAGCTTCATTCAACTTCTTCATCTCAATTAAGGCTTTGGCTCTCCGGAAGTATGACTTGACATACGTGCTATCCCGGCGAATAGACTCAGTACAGTCCTCCACAGCCTTGTCGTATCTTACAACGAAAAACAGAAAAGTAATAATTGTACAATTTACATGAATTACATAATCATACCTGCTTAAAGTTTAGTAATATTGTTGTCTTACTGCTTATCAAAAATGTAGGCTTGTGCCCTATTAGAATACAGCAAGGCATTTCCCTTATCACACCGAATCCCTTCCGTGTAGCACTCAACGGCTTTCCTGTACTCCTTCGCTTTCAAATACTGATTGCCCTATAATCACAAATTGTAACTGTTAAATTTTAACTGCACAAGATATTATTTGACAATTTTATGTTAAATGCAGACAAGTTACCTTGTCCTTTTGTTCATTCGCCATAACTTTCAATTTCATCACAATCGCCTCCCTTTTCACTCGCTGCTCCTCTGTTTCTTCCACCACAGCCTTCCTTTCATTTTTGTCAACATCTTCACAAGCTTTCTCCTAAAATTCCCAATTAGTAATGATCACATTTAATTACAAAATCCCCCAAACTGTAATAGCTGAGTATTCAACACTGACCACATCAAACTTTTCCCATTTAGCGTAATCATCAGCCTTAATCCTCCTAGCTCCATTGGTACTTTTGTCACGTGGCTCGTTGTCAATTTCCATTTTGGTTGCTTGATTCTCCTTATCCTTCACCTCCTTTTCGGGATCATTTCTCAAGGGAACCTCCTCCATCGGCTACAAAAAAAATCCAAAACATAATTTTAATGTTAAGTGAATGACTTTTTTTGGGATTAAACATTAATAACCTAATTAACATTAACTATTTTTAACCTACCTGCAAGTCTGCCCCCGACTCCACCAACTCTTTCGCCTTCATGTGAGTAGACCAAGAGCTCAGATCACTTAAAAATTGTTGAATATCTGAGCTATTATCACGAACCTGCTTCTGAATAGTGATTGGATTTACAGACATGTTTAAACCACTAATTAACTAAATACGCCAAATTAGCAAGTAGTTTTTTTCTGTGTACTTGAATTATTGATCAGTTTGATCAATACACACAACACAACTTGTTTGTCTGCCTTCACCTCCACCAATCTACTTGTTGTACTCCAGAAGAATATTCTCCCCACCACCCACGCAAATCAATAAACCACAGTTATCCAACTAACTAAAACCTGGTTTTTCTTAATTAGCACCAGCTTATCACCCTGCTTATCACTTGACGAACTATGCCTAACACTTCAAGTTCCGGAAGTTTACCAGCAACTGAGTGATAACAATGATTGATTACAAATTACAAAGTTCCTAACTTTCACTGCCTCTTCACTTGACTAATTTTGTAAATATCTTAAAACGCACTGATCTGATAATGATGAAAATTAAAGTAATTTCTAATTTATTTTATTTAATCGTTCACTTTTCAGAGATTTTAAGTCCACAATTCTGGTGGAACGTTGTGAGGTGCATTTGCTTACAATTTTGTTTGTCTGTCTGCCTGTTGTCTAGTGTCTAGTTCTTTCGAAAGACATCGTCATCAGCTGCTTGCTCTATTCTGGATCTCCTGCCTTTGTCTTGTTTTCTTGATACATAAAAACATGCATGAATGCAAAAAGTGAACAAAGTAAGCTGCATCGTTCCTGTAACATCTCTGCAATCAAGCCAAGCAAAGTGGGTGCTTCATGATGATGATGCGATTATGCATAATAAATTATCTATATTTAATTAATTAAATGTGTTCAGCAGCTTTAAAAGCTCATTATACGACAAAAAATTCATTTAATTAATCATTTACTCATTTGTAAAACTTGCTTATGGTTTTACACGCTTTAAAAATGACCAACATATTTCCGAACACCAAACAATAAAACCTATTAAACACCCTGTTAAATACACTAAAAATACAACAAGCGAATTCCCGGATATTCCATCTTTATCATTCGAACTGCTAAACTCTTCTGTGCTATTCGAAGTCACATTTAACGTTCTATTCGAGTCTTTTTGAGCTCTCGCTCTAACGAGATGTTTCGACACAAATCCGTTCCACCAGTCAACAATACCTGATTGCTCGAGAAGTTTAATTCGAATCAATATAAAGTTAGGAAACCAGCCGTTCAGTTTAAACCCTATTTTGCTTCCCAGAAGAACATGATTACTGGCAGATATTTTTGTTAAACCTGCACTTCTCAACTGATATTCATACTCGCGTATTCGCGGTTCATAGGCCAATACCGCTGATTTGTTACAACGTTTAAGAAATTTCGTCGACTCTTTTGTCTGAAACATCGACAGTTTTCTAGTAAAGTTTTCTTCGGAAATTAGATCTTCTAAATTGTTGCCAAATTTATGTCGCAATAGATCTACATTTATGATAAATGAGTTTTTGTATATTTTTTCTACACTGTGAGGAATCTCTACTAAATCTATAGATGGTAACATGTTGATAAACGTTTGCATAATTGAGTCAATCTGCATTATACTCAATGAAAAGTCTCCAACTGTTTGATAAGAGTGTCTACCATTATACGATCCAAACTGAAAATATTGTGAGATCTTATCCACTTTAATAGGAAAATCATCTAAAAACAATATATTTTCTAATTCTGCTAATATTGTGTAATTGTAGTCAACTAAATCATCAAAATGTTGGAGAGGCTGAAATCGTGATGGGGAAATTAGTGTATTTATGCTATCATTTTTAAACGCACTACTTATGATAAGCATCGTAAACAGGAAACAGGTTGCAATAAATTTCAATTCCAAGTTTAGTGTAAACCTTTGCGGATAAGGAGTAGATTGCTCTAGAATATTCTTTATCATGGCTAATATAGCATCGAATATAAGATCTATGATATTTCGATTGTAATCTTTAACGTATTTCTTTATAAATATACTCCAAGTTATCGGGGCAAAAAAAAGACAACAATTACAATGAAAATCCAACAATTTGTATCAAAACTGGATAGTAGAGCGAAGTATGTTCTCTTACTTGTAAACGTATCTCCACAGGCAATAAAACGAATATGATATGGTGAATAACTCATGGAAAAGTCCATACTTTTGTAATCTAAGCCAAGATATTTTATTACATCTATCGACGGATTATTGTTAACTTCCGTACCAATTTTAGAACCAAATATATTTATCAACAATTCGCAGATCTTTATAGCTAATAGTTGTTCGACAGACAAATGATTAATTTTGTTGAAACGGTTGCGGTTGTCTGTGTTTGAATTTTGGACAAGACATGTTTTAAGGTGCAACATGTCTTCAATGTTAAACACCCAGATAGTATTATTCCCAGTCAAATGGTAAGCATTGTTCACTTCATTTAGGACTTTTTCTAACCCCACAGAAGGTAAATTCTGGTAAACAAAAAAAGTGATGGTGCAATGCTGGCATGGGACAAATACAGTAAACTTTGTTGTATAATATCCCAATTTATTATAGGTAGTAACCAATATTATTTCAGTATCTTGAGATACTGGTCCAGACAAAAATTGTCGGTAAAAATTCAGAAAATTCTTAGTAGGTTCTGTTCTAAACACTAATAATCGAGCTTTGTTTACTACTATTGGTTTCTTTCCAAGACGATTGTACAAACTGATCCAGATATTAGAAATTTCTCCAAAATTATGTTATCGATATCCGTATGAAAATAGGTGCACATGAAGTTCGTAATTCCATGGACGACTAAAAGCTACAAACTTTTGAAATATAAGTTTTGAACAAAGCTCATTAATTCCTAAAAAGAGAAACGGGGAAACACATTGTGCAGAGCCATTCCGAATATCAACAGGGCCTTCTCTTAAAAGTTGTGAAACAAAAAGAGATGGAACGTTCACAACTAGTGATCTATTTATTTGACCGATGACTTTTCCCTCAAATCTAGTAGCAAGTTCAACAAAAAATTGAAATGGTTTATGTTGCCGTAATAAAATTGGGATTTCAGAGGGAATTATGTCTACCCCTATTTGATTTGTTAAAGAAATAAAGCAGTGATCGTGTTCATTCGAAAGTAGAGATAAATTGAATGCATTTAGTTCTGAATTGAAATATTGCATGGGTTTATTTACTGAAAGAGAGAAGAATTCAGATGTAATTTGAGAAGCACATCTCAACGTGAAAAATGCCAATATCAAACTGTGTAAGTACAACATAGCAAAAAAATTGTTATTGTAATTTAAAACGGCAAAAAATAAGAAATAAAATTGATCATAAATGATCTCAGGGCTCAATCAATATTTTATGGTTCTATTTTAAAAAGAAATAGCATTCCCAGAATATTTTACTTTTGAAATTGAATAGGTAGTTCCTTTTTACTTCAAAGTTGCAATTTTAAAAATAACTATTTCTTTAATAAGCCAATATTGAAAGAGATTTTTAAATGTTTACAATGCTCTTAAAATTTAGTTTTGGTTAATAGTGTAATATTAAAATTGGCACTGTAACAGTTTCAGTATAAGTATATGAGGCTTTGCTTTATTTTACATAATATACTTGCAGAATAGATTCTTTATTTAAAAGAAATAACAACAACAATCACAAAATCTGTACAATATACATTTTCGAAATTCAAGTAATGTCAAAAGCAAAACCTTGTATATCATTATTATGAGCATATGCATTGTACGCATATTGAGTATTTATTGATTTTTCGAGAATTTCTGTGTAAACATAATTAAAATAAAAACCTTAGTTTACATAATCCTTTCAAAAACCCCACTATTTCCAAATAGCATTGTCTAAATCGGAACATTTACAAAGACAATTTTCCATTTGCTTGTTTGATAAAATTTTGCACACATGTACTTAAGAAAAGTGCCTTCTATAATATCGAACAGGGTATCATAGCATTAAAATGACATAAAACGCACAGATTTTATTCAATAAATAAAACTCAATACACAATATACAATATAATACAATCAAACAATTATTTTTTATACACTCAATTTGGTTTATCGGATGACTTAGAAGCTTTAAGTACAATGTCGTTAAATAAACGCCAGTCATCAGCCATTACATGATGTCCTGCATTAGGAATTCTCTATTTTTTTTAAATGCACCAAAAACTCTTATTATTAGTGAGTATAAATCTTTTTAATCGTTTACTTATTAAAACAAGCTTAATCTATTTACCTGAATATCGACGTATGAATTAGGTCTTGACTCTCGTATAAGCTGATCTGGTAATTGATGTATCCACGATTGACCGCCATAAATTATTGTCATTGGCAATTCTTTTGGTATATCATTCAACCTATTCTGCATAGGATTTCTAGCCCATGCTATATTGCTTCTCATTGTGTGAAATGCTGCTTCTCCCCTTTAAATAGCAAATCGATCAAGCAAAGAAATCACTCAAAAATTGTAGGAAATTTCTTTCGTAAGTGAGCAATACTGATACGTTCATATTTTAAGACATAAATACTTACGAAGGTTTTTGTACGTTGCAGTGGTAAATGTAATCAGCAATTATGGAATCTTCGCCACTACTCAGCAAGGAATACTTTTTAATCAAGTCATTACGAATCCTTTTCACTAATATTGGTGCTTAATTGTAAAAAAATATATTTTAAAAATCGATTTTAATCTTTTTTGATCACAGTACTAACTTCCTGGACTTGTAAGTATTCATTGTTTTTTTTACCTATTGGACCAGTTGCACGAATCATAAAGAGTGGATTAAAAGGTCTGAATAAATTAGCTAAAAATCTAGCCCAAATCGGAAAATTTGGAACCCATTCGGGATCTTCTTTAGGAAATCCCTTAGAACATTACAAAGAAACAAATTATAAATTGAGATAATTATCAAGTAACTTTAAATATAATATAATTTATGGGTAAAAAATCATACCCAAGGGTCAGCCAAAATAAGATGTTCTACCCTAAATCAAAATTGTTAATTCAATAAAACTATTGTTATTTTTTACATGAGACATGTTTTTTACATGCTTTCTAGAAATTGAATGCCTACCTATTTGGATACCGCATGGCATACGATGTCACCAAAAACCCACCCATGCTATGACCCAACAACACAAATTTTTCCAATTTCATTTCTTTCCTCCACTCTTCAATTGACTCTACCAACTCGCTTTCGACCTCTGCCGGGTCAGTACTAAATTTTGGACGGGAACTTCTTGCAAAACCTTAAAATAAAATTATCAGTAAAATTATAACGTAAACGTACAAGTTTTTATTAATTGCAGGTTCGTTCTATGCAACATGCAGCCTACCTAGCATATCAAACGCATGTACATGTCTATCTGCTGCAAACGCATCAAAATTCAAGCCCCATAGTGCCAACCCAGACCCCATTCCATGAAGTAAAACCAGAGGAATTTTCTCTTTTCCATTTTCAGTAAATGAAACTGTCCACACTTTACTTTCCTCTTGTCCAGCTACTTTCCCAATGTTGACGTAGTAACCCTGATATGGTGTTTTCACAGCTAGAAGCATCAAATTCAAAACTTTAATCTAAAAAGCACACAAAATGAGTATAAAATGAAAACATTCTTACCAGAAAGTATTCGTTTCTCTGTTCCCTCCAATAACGACTCTGACGTTGGGCTCCATTTGAATCCACTATCTGCATACAGTCTAATAACGAGTAGTTATAAATATACCAATTTTTTAAGTGAACCAATAAAAATTTATACTTAATGCATACCCAATTAAAAGAATTAAAGTACTAATTCCAACTGCGTGTGATGTTTCCATAATGGAAACCTTGTTAACCTTTAAATTGAGTATATTTTTGCGGAATCTTTCAGTCGACTTGTTATACAAGAACTTAAAATATTAACCAAAAAATATGAAATGAACACACTAAAATATATTTTTAAAGCATTTACTTTTTATTAGTTTCCAAAGTTTTTTGTTTGTCACTATTTTTATCTGTGGAAAAATCTCCAGAATTTAAATCTGTTTCCGTTACTTTATTAAAGGAACCTTTGTCACTGTCAAAGTCGTCACCAAAAGAATTAACTTTAATTAGTTTTGCCATAATTATAATAATACTAAAGTAAAAGTTACTTGCAAAGATTTTAATGCATGGCTTGTTCTGTTTCACAAACGTATAATGACTCTCATAACTCTTCTATACAATATAACTTTCCGAAATTGTATAACACTCGTGTCACCCACTTACACCGATTATGTAACAACTCGAAAGTAATCTCACCGCATTAAAACCTCTCTATCTCAAGTAGAAAAGTGTTCTCATGTCGTTTTTAAACACGACACTGATGATGATATGATGATTTGTTAGAGCCAAACTAACTACTACTGCTGCTTGAACTATACTCAGCAGCACTACAAAGGATTACATCAAAAAATCATGAATGAAAATTTAGTCATATGCTATGTTGTATTCATCCATTATATTTCTGCTTGTATGCTTTGTATGTACGTATGCCTGGAATATTTGCTGAGTTTTATTACAAAGCAGAGATCAATGATACAGACATTCAATTCAAGGTCACACAAAACCCGTAGCCGTAATCTTCATGCTATATATATGTTTTTTGATAATGCTACCTAACTCATGGCAATCATTAGATGTCTGCAAAACGTCTATACTTTTCCAGTCTTGCATGCATATTTATGGAATCGGAAAACAATATAGGTAAACCAAATCTCCTAAAAACTAACTTCGAATTAGGTGTCATTGAAAGCTTTAATCATTGTCATTTTGGAACATTCAGCTACCAAATTTACTCTGGACACTGGATGAAATGAATGGCGATATATTATGTTGAGTCACCATTGATGACTCCAGGAATGGAATAATTTCACAAAAAATGGGGGTTCACAAATACGTAGGCTTAGTTTTTTATGACTTTTCCCCGTCCGACCTTCAGCAATGAAAATGAGCTTGTCTGTGACGTGGGTTCGATTTATAAATAAATTGCCTTGCAAAAAAAATTCAGCACATGAGCGAAATAATTTCTTTATTGGCTCATCCCGAACACATATGTACATATCATAAATATTATGAGCATGCTCTAATTACTGTTATTTATTTAAAAACTGATCTTCCATCATTCATTCAATATGTGCTCTACTACTCTGACTCCTTAACTCCAACTGCTCAATAGCCCACAATCTTTGTGTAAGCGTTGGCTTCGGAAAAAACCACGCTTGATATAAAGGATCCCAAATCTCAAACTCCAAGTTCCTCCTTGACAGTTTCCTCAAAGCCATTTTCAACTTCTCCGCTCCCCTTCCCTCTCCATCCCCATTCAAAATCTGCACAGCAGTAGCATCCGCCTCGTACGTAAATCTCCTCTGCCAAAAATTCAGAAAAGGACCATCCCCCGGCGCCACAAAAGCGAGTGCCCCCAACAATGCTTGGATCGCTGTTCCACTGTCACAAAAATAGGGACAGTAAAACAGCCACATAACAAAGCAATCTCTCAATCTATCCAGCAAAATCAATTTCGGAAGATGATAACATTTCCACCGACCCAATTCAAAAGCCACAAGGGCTTCAATTTCATAATCTGTAAATGACTCCAAATCTGGGTCCTCATCCAACCGCCACAGGGTATCATACAAAATAATATGTCGGCTGTATATAAATCCGTAAAGACAGTGATTCGGATGAGTAGTCTTGTTACTATCAATCATTATCTCAATATCTTTCAAAGGAAATCCCTCACGTTCCACTAAAGCTTTAAGACGACCCATTAAAGGCCCTGGGGGGATGGGATAGTACGTTTCAAAAATATGTTTCACCAACCGGAAGTAAAATAAGAAGAAAAAGGATTCTCGAACGACCAATCTAAACAAGGTCATGAGAACGGCTTCATACAAAGGGTACACGCTGGCGATAAGGCCCCACTGGAAACCGTAACTAGAGAGGAGACCAACGGAAGGGCAGATGAAAAAGGTGCCGGTCATGAATCTCTTGCAAGCTTTCCACACACATGACCAGAATTCGTCCCGGTTAAAGTCGTGGGTTTCCTCCAAGACGAATACAAAGTACATTTGGAAGGGAAACCGGATAAAGTACCAGAGGAAAATTAGAAAAAATGCAAAGATCACTGTGCTTTGGTCGTCGTGAGTCCAGGCTGAAGGCCAAAATGGAATATATTCGGCGAATGAGTGGCTGAGCCTCCAAAGTTTGAGGAATCCTCCGGTGGTGGCCACCCACTAAAAAATCGACAAACTAGTTACAAGTGATTTAATTGAAAGTTTAATATGAAATCCAAACTAGCTGATTTGTTTAATATACCGTGAAAAGCATTCCTTTAATTATTCGACAAACGGCATCGTAAAAAATTAAGTCAATTCTATATTTTCGGGCCTTCTCGTACAATGCGGGTGTTTCTTGGGGGAGTAGAGGAAAAGGAATGCTTCGAAAATGTTGGAAAACATTGTTCTGTGTAAATTATAGTAAAACAAGAAGGTAAACAAACTGTATATTAATTGACTTTAGTTTAATTAGTAGTTTTTTTTACCTGCTGAGCGTATAAACCAATTTCAAAAAGGATCCACATCCATAATAAAAGAAAGAAAAGTAAGCCCTGATTAGAGTCAAAGACCTGCTGAAGCTCCTGAATTTCCTTTTCTCTACTCAACAACAAAGGCTGCATGAGTTGGTTGACGGGTTAACTACCTTAATTAATTATTTTGAAGTACACTATTTTCTTTTCTCAATAGTTTGATTTTTTAAAAATTCTGCTGGGGAAAATATAATTAGAATTCAGGACAGACATTTGAATTTATAATTTGCATTACCAAAAAAATAGGAAACCTATTTATTTATTAAACCATTTTACTTTTTAAATATTTATTTTATAGGAAAATTAAAGTAATTAACTTTTAAATATGTTTGTTTGGTAACATAACTACAGTAACTTCTATCTCAAAGTGCCCCTAACGGTAACAAAAATTGTTCCAAAAAATTTAATATAAATATGTAAGTTAAATTAAAATTGCAATGTACCATAATTAATTCAACTAAAATGTAAATCATGCATTCAAAGTTCTGATAGGTTTAAAAAATGGCATACTTTATTTATTTCCATTTCAAGTCATAAAAACCTTGCCTTTCTTTGTCAAAGTCGGGTCAATTTTCTTCTGGTTATCATCAATCACTTAAATTCTCAATTAACATTTGGTGATTTGCCATGAAGAGTGAAGAGTGTCGTGAATACTCGAAAGCTAGGTTAATAAAAACATTAGTTTCCACTTTGACAATCTCGTGTTAATTCATTATTAAAAAAGCTGAGCTTCTTTCAAATCATATTTGGGTTCGGTGGGGTACTTGCACTTTGACTTTAGGTAGAGGAAGAATGCATGATAACCTATTTTTGGTCATTATCATGACAAAACCTATTTTAGGGGCAATATGAGACATTTGAATTTGAGACATCACACACAGTAATATGAGATAAGTGATCCCATTGTGACTGGCTGGCATTTAAGACTAATGTAATTTATTTTAATGAACAGCAAAAAATGAACATGATAATGATAACCGTAAAACCTACAAAACTGATACATACCACTTTCCCCAACAGGCCTGTAAAAAATTCTCAGGCTGAAAGGGACTTCAAATACCTTTGTGTTGTCTTGGCGAAAACTCATAATTACAATCATTGGCTGTGATACATCGTTTAACCAGTACATTATTGGAATGCTGCGGTTAAAACAATGATGCACTAATTATTTGTCATTTTCAGAATAAATTCATGGAAAACGAATGAATATGAAAAGCTTTTCATAGAAAAAAGTGCTATGGTTTAGTTTTTGTTCTTTAGTAAAATGTGAAAGGAATTTCTAGCAGCACAGCAGTTCGTGTGATTGACTTTTATTTATCGAATAGCTAGATTTTGACTTGTCCAGGAGACTAAATGTAGTAATTTTTCAAGCTCGAAATTAATGAGTTCATTTCTCATAAAATAATGTTTTAAAAGTAGCAAACCGATCTATTGCTTTTCTCAATTAGTCTTTCTTATTTTTCACAGGAACCCCTCCCAATTTTCCATTTTTTTTCAAATATTTTCGAACACACCAAGCTAAAATATAAAGTGGAACTAGTATAGCCCCCAAAATGAATAGAATCACATCCAAGCAGTAATACTGCACTAAATTCATATCTCGAGCAGGTGATCGTTAATGTGGAGCTCCTCCATGTCGAAGCACATATTCAATATTCCAAACAGTGCTATTTAAAGCCGATACCTGCCGATCCCGAAACAGAGCCGATCGCCTCTCCATCTCTTCAGAGAACCTTAAAATTTCATAAGTTTTAAATCAGTTTAAAATAGTTTAAGTCAATCTATCCTTTAAATAAACATAATATCTTAGTGTCGCCCAACGTTAATGATATCCCTAAATCCTTCACGTGGTCGCGATGATTGCCCTAAGTTCGAAACCTGCCTTTC
>JAQIWN010000900.1:0-25175 GCA_034699025.1 Entomobrya cf. arborea Gr-Col-00668
CGCCTCGCGCGGCTCCGGCTTCCCTCGCTTCGCTCGTCGCCTGTGCCCGCCGCGCTTCGGCCAGCTCGGCTCTTCGAACCTCGCTATGATGCATAATACACTTTATGTGGTTATGTACCAGGCCAAAATATGTTAAATTTGCAGACAAATAAATAAGTGCTCATATTTTACACTTTTTGCTTCTAAACGGAGATTGTCCCTCTGTTCATTTCTTGACCCTTTGTTTGAAGTTTAAAAAAAGGATTATTGTTCTAAGAGATCGGATTAACTCTTCAGACGGCTTAACGGTGGTTGTCACAAACGCCATATGACACAGGGCCAAAATACTAGTTATGACCGTTTTGAAAATATACACAAACAAATTTTACATTGTTCTGAAATTCTTCTCTTGCAGCAACGTAATATAATACCCACATGTCAAGGTATTGCCTTATAGATTCATTTCATTTCACAGATTCGTAAGAAGTGTGTACACTCAAAAAAGAAGAATGGATTAATATATCTATACATCTACTTTTGAAAATTGTGTTTCAACTTTTAATACTTATAAGGAATTTGTAACATTTACTTCATTTTTCTACAATTTTGGCGTGCCATTTTGCCAATTGTCACTATGGTATGTGACGGAACCTTAGAAAATCACAATAACAATTGTGTATTATTCCATGCTTTTGGGTTTAATGTGAGCTATGATGTATGATGGGACTGGTTGGCTCTTGCCTTTATTTTGGCATGTCTTTCTGGCATGCTTCACATCCGAGACATCTTGAAATATTTCATTTACTGTTACATCTATCTTTATGGTTCAAATTGAGTTGACAGTTTAGAATTTTCAGTCTGTAACCGAGTAATGTCTGTCTGGTCGTGTTCTAATTTTTTTGATTCTTTGCTTACTCAACTACAACATTGGAAGCTGTTTTCTATTTCCAACGACAAGCCTTATAGGCCTTGAGCCAAATCATTTGACCCAGCATAAACTTAGGTCAAATGTCAAATTTTTAACGTATAGAAAGGAGTAAAATTTGATATCATAGTTAGTTGGTATTTGGTTTCTTTATTCTCAGGGTTTCAAAGGTTGAAACTAAAAGATGACCTCTTGTCATAATTGTTAAATTATTAATAGAATGCTTTCATCATCCTACGTCATTATATTTAAATGTCAGATTAAAGTACCTGTCTTAATCTCAGTCATCAAAGCTCATTACGCACACAAGGTATGTTTAAAAAAAATAACTAGTGGAACAGTGGAAACCAGGTTGCATTTTTTTAAAAACCAGATTTAGAAACTGGCCCTTTACTATACCGTTTGAAAGTTTTTTCTTCTTCTTCTCGTGATCTTATCAAAAAATTAAAAATGAGCGTAACCTTAAACCAGATAAACTATCAAGTACATTTATGCAGTAATATTTCGTAGTGCACTAAAAAATATGCAAACAAACACATTTTTCACTCGTAAAAATAAACACAGCTTAGCTGTCACGGTTACTATCATCATAACAAATGTGACAGCCCTGTGTAAGCTTATTACAATGATTAGGTAAAGAACACGATGTCTGATATTCGTATTAGACGTAAAAAGTTAACCAAATAAAGGAATTTTCAGACTTGTAGGCCATGCAGAGACAAAAATCATATCAAAAATGTAGAATTTAAATAAATGTGCAAACAACTGTTAGTGATTAGACGTAGAAAATCACCAAACATTTAACGCTGTAAGTCTTGAATTTGTATTTATGGTGAACTTGGTTCTTATTTTGAAACACTTGATACTTGATTGCTTTATTTACTCCTTTCTCATTTCATAATAATGTATGCATCAAAAAATATGATATTTCATATTATCGCTATACTGCCAGTAGCGAAGTATAAAAAACGATAAACTTGGAAATGTCACACATGCAATAAAGGCTGAACAATGCAGGAAAAAAGACGAGCCAAAGAAAATTTAAAGTTAAGACACATTATACACGAACACAACGTATTTTGAAAATTGTCAACAAAAAGTCAGACAATAACGCTTTCTCTTTAAGCTTTTTTTATGCATTCATGTGTCACAAACATGAAAGTAGGACTGTAGGAAAGAGTACAGAGATTTAAATGCGTTCCATTTAGTTCATTCTTGACTTCATTGTATTGTATAGCTCTAAGCTGCATATAAACTGTAAAATGCAAGCAAGTTGACAGTGGTGAAAGTGTCTACGTTACAAATCATTTAAAACTAAAAGACATATGCCTTATATTTGCGCACAATATTGTTCATGCGTCTATTTTAACATTACAGTCATGTGTAAGTAATGTCCATGCACACTGTTTACCCGGCTTGATAAAAGACTTATCTTTGCTGGCTTTGTAATACTTTCCAGTCTTCTACCTTTCGCACCCTTGCACTCTCACTTCCGGTACACATCCATTCATATCCAAGGCGTCCGATCCTTGTACTATAGCTATGACGAGAGAAAGTGGCAAAACAAGTTAATAAGTTGGAAAACGGACTTTACCGACTGACTAAACTATTACAGTGACTCGTTTAAGTCGACTCTAGTATTTTTCAATGAATTGAATTAGACAAACACAATAGTGGGTCAAATCACATAATTACATGAACATAAAATGTACCTATACATACAATTTTCGATATGCATAAAATCGTTGTATCATACTTATAATAATAATCAAAATTCAGTTAAGGCTATGGTTATGGTTCTGTCAGCTTAAAACCAATTCTTCAAAACTCCAAGCTAATCTTGATGTTGAAATTGGTCGATACAGGGACAATTGGTTTACAGTAGACGATTTCACTTACAGAAGTCAAAAGGGACAAATACATGAATATGCCATATGCCATGGAATATATGATGCTGATATTTACCATGATAAGAAATACAAAACATTATTATTGCTTATATATGTAAAAGATAACTGCTCTTCTCTATCTTCTTTTATTTGCTATAAGTTACACATTGCACACATAAAAATGGAAATAAGAACTTATTATTATTACAATTATTATACGCTCTTATATTGTATATCGGTTAGCAAATCTATAATGTTGGTAATGACATACATCATCTCAAAACATATGCTACACAATGGAAATATTATGTACATTGAAAATGTTTGGGAAAGCAACAAAAATAAAATTTACAGAGTTATGGATGTACCCAAACACCTTTCCGAACAACACCACCCTTGTTCATATCATATTTTGTTGTATTCCTTGTTGATATGAATACGAACACGAACAATGTACGCATGTATAAATAAGACGGTGTTACTGTTGTGAAATGTTAAAAAATGTTGTACAAGTGGTAGTGGTGATAGCAGTGCTACTATAACACCAGTAATGTCAGTAGTGTATGGATGGTTGAGTGGATCAACTCAAAAAATATGAAAGAAGTAGTAAAAAACAAAGAAAAGAACAAAAAAGAAAAATGGGATCGAGTTTAAAGTTCTCCAAGAGGAGAAATAACTCTCCAAAGAAAGTAAAAGTATAAAGGATATGTTGTAGTTGCATGACAAAGTGATACGATATGGTGATGGGGTATGCTGTGATGTTCTACTATGAAAAAATATTATATTGTGTAAGAACCAACCTACGTAGGAATATTATAGATTGCCACTTTGCTTGCAAGAAAAGAAATATGTAAAACTTTCTATGAGTAAAAAATAAGTTGAAGAAGATGTAGAAAAAGGAAGTAACAAGAAGAAGATCCGAAGAACCTTGCTCTTTATTTTTTTCTTGCTCCTTACTTTCAATCCATCCAACTTTGCATTATTATTTTTTATATTTATCTATCGCACTATCGTTCTTTATGCTGCTGGTGGCTGTAGAGGTAGTGTGGTGTAGGCTCTCTTGGGAAAACAGTGGCATGTCTAACAAGTGCAATAATACACAAATCGTATGACCAACATTGTAATATCTATCGTCTTCTATTTTTTTATTCGATGAGAAGAAGAAATACAATAAGCGTAGAAAAACTCGGCAGGGCAGTGTAGACTACGTCGAATTTTTTTGTACAAGTAATATTTTTACGCAATGATTGTGTTGAATGAATGGATGGATATGGTGATATACTACTGTAGGTATATCTTCAATATTTGCAGACTTTCGTTTTATTGTTTGCATAGATGTATACATATGTATGTTTGTATATTGCATACATTTAACATTAAACTAGAATCTAAAAACGTGGTCTACGACTAGAATGTGTGGTGGAATAGCTTCCTAGCTAAATCTATTACGAGAGACAGCTAAAAAGTGAACCCACCACTACCACAAGGATCGTTTTTAAAAGTACAAAAAACGAATGAGAAAAAAAAGAGTCATGATAAAGAGCATCTCTTTCCCCGGTTCGTTTTCTATTTTCACTTCCTTTTTTCTCCGTTTCCCTTTTGTTCTTTCCAAATTCCCTTCATGTTCGAGTAATGCCTCTAATATGCATATGGATTTTCTTTAAAGAAATGAACTTATAGCTAGTTCAGTGCACCTCCAACAACATTCATTGATGATGATAAGAAAATATATAATAAAAGTAAAATACGGGCTTGACTATGAATACAAGATGATATGGGATACATATTTTTTTACAAAAAAAACTAAGCTATTGTAAATGATTGAAGTAAGTTGCCGAATAGGGCGAATTTTGACTGTGAAGGTGGTTTAAGTTTCTACATTTCTAGATCACGCTTAAGATCATTTTTCTCCTTTATTTTTTAAAATTCGTATGACTTTTCATTGCAAAAAATACAAAATTAGAAAATTTGTCATAGTTTTTGAATTATTTGTGGGAAGGACGTACGCGTACGGTATCCAGACATACAGAACATCTGCATATTTGCTCGCCTACACTAACATCGGCAGTTTGTAATTGAGCTTGTGTATTTCATTACCATTCATGTATTCAATATTACTACGGATATGAGTAGACGAAGAACTTGGCTGGATGGATGAATGAGGGGTGTAGTGATTTTTTTTGTTCAGAGTTTTCCACGTTCGCTTTTCTACTTTCACTTCTGTCTCTCTAGCTCTGTTGTGTTTTGCCTTTTGGTCTAGTCTTAGTCTGGTCGCATCAAAGAAAATGCGTGGAAAAATACTTCTTTTGTCCATTCTCAGTTCTTTGTTGTTCACAGTTTTGCATTTCAATCTATTTTGTCAGCAGACGAGACGGATAGATATATATGATTCTGATTGTATCAATAACGCAAATCGCAGCTATCGCCATTCCGATGATGCGCGAAATGTTTCAAAGCATAACAGCCAATAGCTGTAATGGTGTAGCATGTAGCTTTTGGCTATAAATGCTATTCCATTTTGCAATTTTGTATACAAAAAATCTGTGTTCAAACCATTGAAACTATACGAATAACGTTACTTCCGTAAGTACTAGTCGGAATCTGTTTTATATACGAATACATTCACCCATTTCGCCGAGATTCTGTACGTACGTCCTTCGCACATAAACTTCAAAACCTGAAAACTTTTCAAATTTTGTTATTTACTGTAACCATAGTTAGTCTAGATTCTCCCGGTTCTTGAGCCAATTCCGTTCAAATTTTGGATTTAAAGAAGGAGGAAACTCTGTTTGATATCACTTAACCTGTGGATCCTCTGAGATTAAATTTAGAATCCGGTGTCCATTTTCAAATTTAAAGTTCTAAGTTAGGAAAAAATAGCGACAATTGCCAAAAATTTGAAGTGAAATTTGGGACAACAGAGAATTTCGGAATAACGAAAACGCAACATCAGATGAATAGTAACCATGATCACAATCAGAAACAAATGCAACACTTTTTAAACTTATTTGGAAGCAGTTAAGAGAAACTGCATTGAACAAGAAATACAAAGAGAATTATAATTATAACACAAAAATAAGACTATGCTTTGGACAGTCTTTATGAATAAGTTTTCATGAATCATATTTACTCACGAGACCGACTAAAAACTTGATATGATCATCATAATCAAATATTATCACCAAAATATTATGGACGTAGAGACGAAAGAAAATATGCATATCCCACGCACGTACAAAGCAGAAGTACAAAGAAATATGGCAGATGCAAGGGAACCATAAGTAGGAAGTTTTGTGATTCCTCGTAATAAAATGGTACAGCTTGTTCATCAAAACAAGCATGAGTTTCTGTTGACATCTTTATTTTTCCATTAGCTGAGTTTGCGAGTGGAGTGAAAATGACTAGAATACTGATCAAGTCATGTAGCCAAATTAACATCTTCTTTATTTGAAGTGAACATATTTATTTCATAAATGGAAACTTTAAACCGGATAGAAGCTTTCTCGAAATTTACGTTACTCATCATCTGGTTAGCTTTATCATTCTAGAATGCGTGGGCGGTTCCAGTCCTAACCGAAATGTGATGAAATATTGTGAGTTTTAGAAAGCAATACTAGTAATCTCTTTTGACAAGCACCAACACAACAGATGCTCACGCCGTATCCAATACACGTATACTCCTATTATGTCCACAACACCATAATCAGTATAGTACTACCGCTAATTAGAAAAAATGATTGAAGATGAAAGAAAGAGAATCCGAACTTTTCCTTATCAAGTCACCAGAGAAAATCATAATCATCAGAAATTGCCATATATATTTTAGCAATCTCATATAGAAACAGAAAATACTAAACCCCTAGTGATTATTTAGCAGCCATCACATTTCCGGATTACGTCATTGTCGATATTATGGAAAAACTACAACAGGAAGCTACTAATATCCACCAAACGATAAAATGACATCTTCATTATATCATCTTCCAGTCGTCCGTGAAATACACTCTTTTGTGTATAAATAAACCCAAAAGAGAACAGCAATACTATATTATATCTTCACATCGTGTAATAACAATGATTAAGAAACTCTTATACAATACATATTTGTGTTGAATAGATTTTGGTTTGAATACTGAATATTAGCGTGATGCTGCACTATGAATCCTAATTTAACTTTCCTTTACTTCATTATTCTGTTATTTACGTAGGTTGAAAACGTGGTACACATAATGCAATGTATGTCTCGTCAAGTCAAAACGTCACTTGATATGAACACACATTACAATATTATTATTAAGCAATTTTCTATCAAGAACCTCACAAATCTTGTAAGTAATTTTAGGGGGTAATGTAGAATAGCAAGATTTCTTACATGCATTCTCATGTAAGCTTTTAACACTAGTGTGTTGGCTGCATTCATGTGTATTTTTGAGGTCGATTTGCGTGTACTAATTTTACACAATATCTTTCTCGGGTAGAATCACCGTCACCAGCGACTTTTGTTTCATTCTAACATGTTGTCATCAGAATGAACAACAATGTTTGCATAGTAATGTGCTTCCCACAGAGTAGATGTCTAGAGTATACAAATCTTCAACTTGCTTAGCTTTGCTGGATCATCACCATCATCTTCAACATGCATGAGTTAAGGGTAAAGATGGAAAACGTTTCGGAGGATGAGGATGATGCCTTTTGTGCAAATTCTCTATCCATGAATGAATATAGTATTGTATGGAAGCAAATAGAGTTACTGCAGCAACAGCAGCAGCATGTCATCAACATCAACCTTAAATGCCCTGCTAATGTTCTTCTAATGTGGAACAAGCAAGCCGTGGTTCTAATCGTTTCTCAATAATGGAATATGGAATCCGAGTAAGACGACACATACACATGAGAAAAATGACTTTGAAAGGAAAACTGAGACACAGACAGACTAAAATTAACTTCGCTTGACTTGGTAGAATATGGAATGAATGAATGTGCATCGTGAATACCAAGTAAATATCCTCTTCTTAAGACAAAGATTGAACAATCATTTAAAACTTCCACGTACAGTTTTGTTGGAAAGCACAATGACATATAACATTACAATAGGTGCATGACATGACAGTGGTTTGTGGGTGGATGGATGTAATTAAGTCCAAAAATCCAAATACGTCATTACTTCACACTTGGCTACTACACAACAACACAAACTTTCACTCAAGTTTTCTTTGAAGATCGCTTTCTGTCAAAACATGAACGATGACAAAATTATCCCGACAAGTGGGCATTTCTAAATTAATACATTAGTGCTAAAGTATACAAACATGAAAAACTTTTGTTCCCATGATATTTACAGCAAAGTAGAAAAAACCATAAAATGGTGGATGAATCTTGTAAATTTGCCATAAAAATGAGATGAGCGCACATACAATATGCATGAAATTATAACTAAAATTCTGATGTACGCAATGCGTAAAACTTTAACTAATTAAAATATTTTGATTTCGTGTTTGATACTTAATATTGTTTTCTTCTTTCACAGGATGTCAGTTAATGAATGGGGGCATCTCCGCACTTTTTGCCACCGGGGTCGACATGAGCCTGGAGTCTCACCTGAAATCCCTGTCTTTCTCTTTGGATTTACCCTTGATTTTACCGACAAGCTCATTCTACGACTCGGAGCCCCTATCCCGCTCAACAGCTGTATCAAGTGGTAGCTTCCAAATGAACGGATATCCGCTAAAACTAACTCCATCCAAGTCTCTCCTTGCAATGGCGCTTAGGGATGCTGTGCTCTTTCTAAATTGGACTAGAGTTGCACTCCTCTACGAGGAACCAGATGGTAAGAGGAAACCCCTTTATAACCTACTTTTATGTATACCTCATTAACTTTGAATCCATTCTTAAAAGCACTATTGCAAAAACACACATGCATACCTACAGGCTCCCATTAAAAAATCGTTGATGCACACGGTGTGTTTAATTGTAAGTATCCTTACTTTCACAATCTTTCTCCATCATCAGGGAAATATTCAAGACAACATTTGGGGTGAAATGATACTATTAACATTCATGCTAATATTCTTGCAATTTAAGGAATCATTTACAAAACTACTCGAGAAAGCTATTAAAGTACTTAAATAAATAATTCAGGTTGCAGTGTACAATGCGCAAACTTTCAACACAACTTTCACCACTACTGCTACAGCTACAAGCTCAAATTTAACAAACGACTAATTCTTTTGCAGATTCACAGATTTTGAGAGAAAGAGATAATAACGCTACTGACAAGTGTATATATGTATATAAGCCTGACACACAAGTACATACAAGAGAACGCCGTACATATGCTACTTTAACGAGTTATTATTATACTACTCTTCTTCTTCTTCACCGGCAAAATGTTATTTAAGAAGAATGTACTATTTATGTGTTCTAAGCACCTTGTGTAATGATTCGGAAAGTGGGGAAATGGATTCACATTCACGCATTTCAAAAAGGATAAAAGCACCTTGTCTTTCGTCTTCCGTTTTTTTCGCTTTCTCTGTTCACCAGTGACTGCAGCAAAGGAGCAAAACCTTTTGTCTGTGTGTCTTATGTAGAAAATGTCTTTCCACTGCAACACAACAGCAGTTGTTGTAAATGCAGAGGGCTGACTGGGCTCCCTCCTCGACTTCAATTTTTTTATCTTTTTTTTACTCTATCTCTTCTTTAACTTCCCAATTTTATATGGCGGAACTCACTTAAGATAAGCACACCTCTGAACGCTCAGACACAACTTCCTGTTTCAGTTTCTTTGTCCTGTCTCTCCAGACTATGTGCATTGTGAACATTATTACAATTATAGGTATATACACACATCAAATACATACGTTACAGATGGTCCACTTACAAGATTCTTTTGCTGACAAAAAAAAACTTTTTAATACCTCCACTTTTTGCAACATTGACAAAGTGTTCTTATAGTATTAATTTTACATTCATAAGTATATAAAATTGCATTCAGTAGACAATTTAATTTTTTTTTTGCAAAAGTCTAAGGTACAAGGGAATAACAAGTACTTTTTAAAAATCAAGTGCTAAACATTTATTCACATAATGGCCATGCTCATGAACCAGTGGGAAGCAATAAACAGACCTAGGAATATTCTGAATCTAACTGGGTACGATTTATCTTAAAATCTAGTTTAAAAATTAAAAATTCATATTTTTAAAAGCTAAACTGTAAAAATAACTTCCAGACTTTATTGTGGACTGGGCGTTTTAATCCAACTAAAGTGTAAACGTATGTACATATATTTAATTTACTCAATATTACGCAAGCTTCTTCATACGGAAATCGTGCAATAATTTTCGAGAAGTCTCCGAATAATTTGCCATGAAATATTAAAATACAATCTCGGAAAAAGTGCTATATGCAGATGAGAATTTTTGCTCTCTTATCAGCACTATCATATCTCACCTGCTTCTACTTCCCACACGTATACAACGTAAATATCCGCCTCCCGGATTTCTTTAAGCTTTCGGCTAAAAGGAATGAGATATGATGTTATAGTTTTTTAGTTTAGATAGTTTTGAAGATGAAGAGCATTAATATACGTAGCAATGATATGTTGCATAATTTGAGGGAAGATAGAGAAGACGACTTTTTGTTTGTTTGCATTTTGCTACAAAACAGACAAAACTCATTAAAATGTCTATTGATGTGTGTACTGTGTACTGTAATGAAAAATAGCACACAACATCGCATGAACGTGACTTGCTTTACAATCACGTTCAAAGTAAAACATATTTTACAGATATCCATATCATCTACCCCTTTTCCATTAAAGCTGTTACCCTGCCTGCCTGTGTATGCAATAATTATATAAGCCTTTATCCTTTAATTCCGATACTTAACTTGTGTAGAATACATATACATATACGGTGATTTAGTAGGAAATATACTGCAAAATTGACAATTCAAGACTTGACTAAAGTAAACGAACTCCCACCACCAAGTCTGGACTACTGAACTGAACTCCTCTTTTGGAGTCTGCTGGAGTACCAGTTCTATTCCTGGAGTAGTCCATAAACTGGTGCTCCTACACAATATTATTAAAACTCAACAGCCATATCGAGACCAAAAATAACAACTAGAGTGAACCATTCATATACACGCACAACTACAACATTTTTTCGGTTTGTTTTCCATTTTTAATAGTTTTTTATTTTCTCTTGAGACTAAAATAGTATGTAGTAATCGTAGTAGTAGAGAACTTACTGTGTGCACTTAGAGAGTCGGTCTCTCTCTCTCTATCTCTCAGCGTGGGGTTCACATGTGTGGAAAATCTGTGATTTCCAAGAGCTCTTGTGTCTATAAAAACTTAAATCCCTTGAGAAAATATTTATACTTTTCCGGGTTTTCTTATACACACACATATCTACACACTACACACCTACTCTAAATGTTATATACGCATACACATTATGTTACTGTTCACCTTACCAGTCATTCACTGTTACTTCCAGTACAGTATAAATTGGTATGTACACGATGAAAGCTAGAGTTTCAACAAAATATAGTACAAAACGAAAAAAAAGTATTACAAAGTAAAAGAAAAAACGGTGGATATACGTTTGCATGGGTCTATGGGTGTAGTGTGTACTGTGTACTACATCTTTTTACTACTTCATGTGTCTGTAGACTATTGGAAGGATGAGAGTGAATACTTTTGATAAATTCATGAAAATATGTCCTCCTTTGAGGCAAATATTATTACCGTTTAAAACATAAGTTTTTTTCTCTTTAGAGATTCTAAACTTTATTTTCTTGAAAGGTAGGCACCCATAGTATATCGCATAGCTTCATTGAATAGATTTATCTTTAATCTTTATACACATACATGAGAGACATGCCATCATCCTGAATAGATAGAGAAAAAATCATATTTTGGTTATATTACAAGTTTGTGTGACTTTTATTGCTTTCACAGCGGCAAAGGTGTATGTTGTTGAACAGCAACAGCAATAGTTTTAAATGGGCAAATAGGTTGCTCAATTGAAACTTCTTTAATTGCAAAAAAAAAGTTGCATGGAAGAAGGAAACTATTTTGGTTTTATCAAAAAGCAGTAAGTATTAGTTCCTGGAAGATAAAAAGTTTTTTTTTTCAAAATGAAATCTACAGATGATGAAATGAAGCATTTTTCATGTGAAAAACAGTACTTAAATTATTTGTGGTAGTAGTAATTGCACTAAAACCCGTGGGTGTATATTCTTGAGAATGAGAACATGACAGATTTACATTTTTTTGCAACAATTGTCAATTACATCTTATAAGCGTAATAATGGTTCCTTTCTTTTTGAATGTGCACAACTTTAAGGAATTCCTTAATACTCCAAACTTTTTGTTCACGATGCGTTCAAAAATAGAAATAAATAACTTTTTAAAAGTGCTTAAAACGCAGTTATTAGACAAGTGGGGACGAACATAGAAAGAATATTGGAAAGCCATTGGTATTTTTCTCGGGTTAACGAAGATATAAAAATGTTTAATCTCTAATGTTTGTAAAAATGTCGTATATTGCTTACATAAGTGGAAATATTTCCGCCAACGTTTTTCTAATAAACCGGAACGCCTTGTCATGCCACACATTCTTTTTCTTTGACAAAGAATGGAACGCATGAAATTCATCTTGAGTCTGTACGATGAGAGTGGTGATAAATATGGAAAACCTGGTTTGGAACGCCGACAAATATACTATTTAACTTTCTAAGCTTGTAGGCACTCCAGAGCAACAAAACTGGCTTCAGTGTTCATTACACAACACACAGAGTATTATACATACAGCTTACGTAGATTATATTCCGCAGCTATAAATAACGAAATGAACACCGCATTCTAGCAAGTTTTTTTTCTTCTTCTTTTGTTTAACGGTATTACTGTAAGTATGCAGGGAATTCAGACTGATTACAGTTTTATGTTGAGATCCTTTTTCTTTCTTTCACATTGTCATATACACGCAGCAGTTGTTTCTCTTCTTTGTAGACGACAACGACACGAGAAGACGAACTTTTTTGTTCTTTGGTGGGTAGCACAACTGACTGTGACGACGACAATGTAGTAAACCGACGACAAAGTCAAATTCTGCATTTTGTGCTTCTTTTCGTATGAAAAACCTGAATTAGAAAGAAAGGGGGCGAGAGTATGTTATCAAGAAATATTTTTAAAAAGAAGGCAGCATTTTTACCAGGAAAAAAGTGGAGACTGGAAGAAAAAGAATGCATCTATATTACTCTTCTCTCTCTTCAGATTTTAGTATACTTCTGTTCTTATTTGGTTTAATAAATAGGAGCAGAAAAGTGTCATCATCATCAACATATAACATAAATGGAATGCAGGGGGAAATGTACGTATGAGCTGGAGACAACAACAAGAACGTATACTGGGCTGGCTGAGTTAGAAGAAAATTAGTGAAAAAATATAATGCAATGGGCGGATGAAGAAGGCTACGACAAAAAATATAAAAACGTTGGAAGAGAAGACAAAGTTGGAAGACAAAGTTGCTACATAACTGTCCCACTGTTAATGAATGAATTGGGCCAAATGTAGTGTTGTCACACACTACCACCACCACCACTACCGCTAGTAATAGTGATAGTAGTTGTACAACAACAACTAAAGAAAGAAAGAGACTTAGACGACAAAGACGTCGTCTCACAAAACCGAACAGAGAGTAAAATACTTCTACTTATGTGTATTTACAGAGAGACAGAGAGAGAAGGGCAAAAATGGAGAATGCGAGAATAAAAAAAGTTTGACCAAGATTTTTTCCCATTCTGTCGCTCTTATTATTTCTTTTCCAATGACACTGGATTAAACTGATAGTAACTATGAAAGAAGTAAAAGAAGAACTGAAAAAATGGAGGCTTGTGTTTTTTGAGTGTTCTTGTTTTGCAACAGTGGCAATAGCAGGAATTGTGCTAGTACTAACTACACTCCTGTCTTTTGTGGTGTCATTTCCATTGCAGTGACGGCAGTAATGGTGGTGGAAATACTGCGGTGGTAATATACACTGTACATAAATAAATATGCATAACCCATCGTATAAGTTATATTCATCCTTGTGATAAATATATATTGCTGCTGATGTATTTAAAACTAGCATTCCAATTTTTATTGTGAAAAGTTAGCAAAACAGATGCTTTTGCTGAAAAAAGTTATGCGATATACACTTTTTAAGATGTAATGTAATAAAAAAGAAGGAGGAAGGCTACGGT
The DNA here is from genome assembly GCA_034699025.1 of Entomobrya cf. arborea Gr-Col-00668. Taxonomy (NCBI): domain Eukaryota; kingdom Metazoa; phylum Arthropoda; class Collembola; order Entomobryomorpha; family Entomobryidae; genus Entomobrya; species Entomobrya cf. arborea Gr-Col-00668. Next base: position 14,039 of record JAQIWN010000900.1, read on the forward strand.
GGTGGTGGCGACATAGAGAGATAGACGACAAGTTTGGACAGAAGTACAGAATGTGGTGTAAATGAAAGGAGGAATGGGCAATATAAATGAGTTGACGGGAGAGAGAACAGATAGAAAATAATGTAGAAAGAATATACGCCTTTGTGAGTCTCAAGGGATGACTTTATTGGTAAAAGTGATGTAAGAGTAAGAAATGAAGATAATTGATAGGAATGATGTACGAATGAAGACAAGTTTAGAGGGACGTTCTTCAGTCTATAAATTAGAAGCTTGTAGGCTGGGCCAACACAAGTTTTTGTGGTGCGTTTGGTGCCGTTACATTTTCATAAGAAACTGACGGACAAATTTACTCATGTCCGTCAAACAAAGGTAAAATACAATACTTTGTCCAAAGCTAGAAAAAATATATTTTGCAATTACTTGATACGCTGGAAAAATAAATGAATAGCAAATCATCATTATAACCTAGAAAAATTCTTTGTTTTCTTAATAACATATTTTTTGTGCATTAGGTTGCATGCATAGTTGGTTGTGTAAAGATAAAGTGAACTCTTTTGACGTACTTAAAAAATGGCGCAAAATCACATCGAGCACGAATAAAACAAAGTGGAAACTTTGTAGAACATGAGCACTAAAAAAGCTTCAAAAGAAAAAAAACCAAAATGCCTTTTAGATTTCAAACTTAATACAAAAGGTACTTGTTTGAGATTTAGAGCATTTATAATGGATAAAGCTTTGGCCTGCCTGTCATGTTAAAAATGAATTTCAAGTTCATTAGTGCATTTGTATGAGTAACAGTGTGGCACTTCAAATGCAGTTTTAAAAATCGAAGAAAATCGATTTTTCAAACGCTGCGTAATGCTAAACAAAATTCTCGTATAGATTCCAAATCATATGTAGTTTCTACTTTTTACACTGAAAATTTTGTCTTCGTGAAATTTTACAATTTATCATTTCTTAGAAGATATTTTTTTAAATTTGGATCAGTTGTTAAAAACTCATAAAAACTCATGTTGGACGTTTTATATTGGAATTTCACATTCTATGAAACGTTGCATAAACAGAAATATAAACAGAGACATGTTGGCAAATTTATTAACAACTTTTAATTTTGTAATGCTTACATAAATACGGTACTTACATGTATGAAATTACTTTCTCTTAAGAGAAAATGACATAATGTGTCGACATTTACAACTTGTGCAACTTTAAAAAACATAAATTAAATCACATGTTCCTTTTCCAGCACTTTAACTAAAAGGAAATCTTAAGTACGAAGTAATCTTCATGATTCCAATTACTACAACGTGGGAATTTTTAGGCAGGCTTGCATGAAGTACTTTTCACAAATATAAGATGGTACATTAAATGAAATTTTGCAACCAAAAAAGCAGTAATATATTTACGTTGTATATATATTCATGTTTATTTAATTTGCTTGGTGAGAACTTATTTCTTTCGTGATGTTCACCTTTTTCAAGTTTTCTCTTTTTTCTCACACAGGTTTGATGCAAGTCGAGTATCTGATTAAAAAACGAGAGGCATCTCAAAAGGGTGGGCTGAGTAGCAGACGTGCGGAGATATTTACAAGAGAAGTGACTCCAACCACATACCGTGATGTGTTGAAGGAGATAAAGCGTCGCCAAATTTTTAATGTTATCGTCGATATCAAACATTTACCCTTATTCTTCCGTATCGTAAGTCATTATAAATATCTGACGTTTACTCTAAACAAACATTTTGCAAGTTGCTGCTTTAATCACTGCTATTTCGTATCGTTTAAATATTTCAAGATTTATTTTTCAATTGCTCAAAAGAACTTAGCGTAATTGTAGGCCATTTATAAATGTTCCTTTAAATACGAAATTTAATTTACAGATGCTTAGTGCACAGTTAAATATTTTAGTATATTAAATTGACATCAATTTTACAATTTTGTTGTTTTTCTAAGAATAACTTTGTTTGTCACATTTACCCAAATTGTCATTTTATGACCCGGACATTGCATTAGGAATTCAGTTTAGTCAAATATCAAGTAGCTTTATACTTTGAACTATTAATAAGTAAAACAAAAGAATTTCGACAACTCCAAGAATTTGAAATGGCCAAGCAGTCTTTTTGAAGTATTTGAAACCTTCAATTTAAACAATGATGATCATTCCAACTTTACAGATCTTGGCGTCTAAAAAGTAGATCTTTTGATCAAGTATAATGGATTGAGTACAAGTTTTACTTAGCCTATGATATCATATTTTACGTATGAAAATAACGTTTTCCTGTGTCAAAATTGTATTTATTGATCAATATTATAATCTATTCAAGGGAATATGCTAATGAGACTCCGAAGTTGAAGTTCAATAGTATCCCGCAATAGTTTATTTTCTCCTTAACGTTGGGGGTAGGGGTAGCAATGCAGTACATTCAATAATAATAATGATCATTGCTTCCAAAAATGGAGCCTATTGTGCTAACCCTTCTCTCTCTTTTTTGTGCCTTTGCAGATTTTGCAATTACAGATGAATGATGCTCGCTACCATTACCATTTCACGACGCTGGTAAGTTCATTTTTATGATATATTAGTGCATAAGCTTGGCCATTTTTATCTTCTGTGGTTTACCACTATCTAGTTTTTATCATGTCATGTCAATAAGTACACACATACAAAAATTTAGATGACAAAAGTAACTTGACTACGGATAAAATTGTAATATTCATGGTGCAATGTTTTCACATTTTTTAATACAAGAAATGATACTTAAAATAATCCAAATCAATTATTTTGTATATATATATATGTATGATAAATGAAAGTCATTTAAAGCCCTAAAAATTCACAAATCTCAATAAAAAGGACAGCAATTTGTTAAAAAATGCGTAGATGTATTTTCTATTTTATCAAAAACGCTTACTTTACAAACCTTTTATAAAATATTGAATAAAAAATGTGATTTTAGCTTAGCCAAATTGAGAAAAGACGAGAATAATGATAATAATAAAAGGCAAAGTCGAGGAATGAAAAACATTTGAAGCGATGACAACGTTTCGCTGTAACATAGAAAATACGAAAATATAATATATTTTGTAGAAAGTGTTTTCTTCTAAAAAAGAGCTTAATGCAAAATGGAGACACGATTAACTTGGGACAGCCTATGCATTAGTCAAATGTCTAAAGAATGTACGCCCGCCTTTATTTCTCAATCACCCGTTTAAAATTTGCAGACCTTATTTTTCATCATTTCAAAATAATACGACGATGATGATGATAAAAAAATGGAGTTGCTCTTCACTCTGTCCTCAAAGTGAAAGTTGAAATGAAAGTAAACGAAGAAAAATTAAGGAATTGCAAAAAAAATGATGCCAAGTTTTTTCAATACAATAATACATATATTATTAAATGTATGGAGGAATGAAACTGTACATGAAAAAAATTGGTTTGGTTGTTATTTGATGTCCTTTATCTTGTCGTCTTTTTAAGTACTTTATGTACTTGTACTGCATCCAAGGAAGAAGTGGCTGCTCCACTCTTCCACAAACAAGACAAGAAGAAAAGTAACAAATTTCGGATGAAATTAGACGTGAAAATAGTTGCTGCTATGAAAGAAGGAACGAATAGGCTACTATCCCACTGCAGATACATCAATTATGGCTTTACCCTGACAAAGAAATGGGGGAGTGGGTCTGCCCATTTATTTTTCTTCCCTCAAACACAATCAGTGAGGTTCAGGCCCCTATTTTTTCAAATGTCTATCTTTCGCCAGTGTTCGCATGGTAGTAATATGAATGGGGAGGTTATTTTTTAAGCGGATGTTTGGAGTGGATTGGGTTTTCACTTTGGTGGCTGGATTTTTATGATGATCTGACAAAAAAAGCTTAAGAGAGGAGAAAAAAAAGGTTTAAGGATTTTTCTTTCCCAAAACTTGCATTCATGTATATTACTTTGGTTTTTATACTTTTTGGCATTTGATCAGCCCTACAATTAGGAAAACCCTGTAACTTTATAAATGACAGATACTATTAGCGTACTTTATTTTCCAATACAAATGAAAGTGGTCCCTTATGCATTGTCCAGTGTTGAGGATTTTTTTATTGATAATAATAAAGAAATCATTTTTTTGGGTTACACTTATTTATCACTGGAATATAGCTTTTGTAAAGATATTCATTTTACTTTTTAGGTGAAGAGTGTATAAAAGCTATAAACTATCATTTTTATTTTTAGAAGTCAAAGTGCATTCACTGAATACAAAAAAATATTGGATTTGGATATTCGATATCATCAGTATTCCACTTTCATTTTATGGCTTATACGACGTGAGTGGCGTGCTAATGGAAAGAAATCAAAAAAGAAGGAAGCTTTTGAAAAAATAAATGCTAAAATAGAATATTATTTCAGATGATAGAAAATAGCTAATGGCATGTATGACGGGGTGTCCAAAATAGTTTGGTGTAGTGGCATCCAATTCGGAATTCGCACTTGCATGTAAACATATTGCATAATGTGCATACAGTGTTTGTGGGTAAAGTTGATCCATTTTGAATTGTTTTTTAGTAATAGACATTTTAAAAATTTATGTTGGTCGGGTCACCCAATTTATTAATATAATAACCCTGCAAACATGTATGTGTGGGAGTAGCGAATGTGAAAGCAGCTCCAACGTTTACGCCCGTGAACTGACTATTTTGCTATGGTGTAAGGCATGATACGATGTATAACTGTATCAAGTTTGTTTTGAATCGGTCTTCATATTTTCCAGATATCTAGCGTACAGACAGACATGAATAATCGTAGTGGCTTCAGCTACTTGATAAGCCGGGTAGGGCAGATAGAAATTGTAAAAAAGGCTGAAAGCCAATTGCGTCCAACTTATATAAGTGCTAAGAAAAAACCTGGAATAAATTATTATAAAATAAAAATATTACGGCGCTCATGTCATCGCCAAAGTATGAAATCATGACACTTAAAATTTTAAAAATCATAAAATGAGATGATAAGTGGTCCGTGCCATGTAAAAAAATGAAGATGAGATGAAAAACTGAATGAATCGTCGCACATCTGAGGAAAAAAAGCATTTTACATGCATGCATGCATAGAATTCAAAAAGTAAAATATTATAAATGACGCTAAATCCAGCAAAGCAGCAGTGATATATCTCTCTTTTCTATTTTAAAACGCTTATCTCTCTTTAAAAACACACATAAAAAAATCTGCTAACTGCGTTGAATATATTCGTAGTGCTGCGTATACGTTAGTTTACTTTACACGACTCCAAAAGGATCCATTTGAGAAATTAAATGTAGACAAGAGACACATGTCAAGAAATGATGTGTAACTTCCCCTTTCCGGCTCCTTTCTTTTTTAAAAAAGAAAGCACAAGACATACAAGCATACAAAAGAGAGAAACAGAAAGAAAAACAAAAAGTGACAAAAAAATAAAAGAAAAAAAATATGCTTGTGCTGTGTCATCATGTCTTGGTCTCAGAGGACTTTTTTTACTCTCAGAGTACTTCACGCTCGTTTTTGCTGTCGTATTCAATGTACTTACTCTTTTACTTACTTTTTTCCCTTTGGTGGGCGCGGGTATGCACATGTATTATGCGTATACATACAATACTTACTTACCCCTTTTATATGTACAACTTTCGCTTTTTTGTGGCTTCTCTAATAGGGTTCTCAACGCAGCCCATTACGAAAGTAGTTGTTGGTTCCTTATTTGGTCCAGGGTTAAGGCTGTTGGTTTGGTTGAGGGATTTTCTCAATTGCCATTACTACCGCCGCTCCGATTTTGGTAGTTTGTGAGACTGTACGATGTTGTGTTTTCCTCTGCATCTTTCTTTTTTCTCTTCTCTCAGCTCTCAATGTTATTAGCAAATTTATGTATCTCTCGTTCCCTCTCAGTCTCAGTGTGTGTCTTGTCTTGTCTACTGCATTCTTCTTGCATTTATTGTACAACAACAAATATTCTATGGTGGTCTTGAGTCTTGAACACTGTACTATGCTGCGCCTGTTGTACTTGTGCGACTACTTCTACAGCTTTGTGTAAATACATCTCCTGAACAAAAGAAGTTCAACTTGAAATATGGCTGTAAATAAGGACTAAAGGAATTACTTGCAAATGGGCCGTGCTGATTAATTTCTTTACGGCCAGGGAAAGTGAATTCTTTAAAAGTAACAAAAAACTATGTACACAGCTCTATGTATGTCTGTATACAACCAAATTTTCACTGTGTGTCCAACCAAACACTTGCTTGCATAGAGACATAAAAATGTACACATGTACTTTCTCTACGACAACGGCGTCCTTTTCTTTCTTTCTCTATGCGTTTTTGGTTCAAATCAAGAAATATTCCTTGTCTAATTGTGTAATGCATTCATTTAGAAACTGGCTTTATCCAATTTCATGTTTTTCATTCGCAGATGTGTACATTTACTACAAAACGGCGACGACGATGAGAAAAAGCAAGAAGAAAATGCAGGCAGTGTTGTTGAATATACATATTGTATAAATGTATATATTTTTCTTCTTCTCTGCTTGGTATTTCCGTTTCTGGATTTTTTATGCTGTTGCCTCTACTACTACTGTTGCGTGTATTTTTTAGGTTGATGTTGTTATTGGCCCACAACTCACAAAGGATGTTGTTCCCGCTTACTCCTACTATTGTACATATGTGCTAGCCAACAGATAATAGGAAAGAAGAATTACTTTAGATTGTTATTTTAAATTTCACTTTACGTTCGAAACAGAAGACAGGGAACAACAGCAGAGAACCATTTTCTCTTTTCCGAGCGTATGTACATAAGTAACGGAGTCTACATATTTATGTGTGTATGTATGTTTCTCTAGACACATACCAGCACAGCAGCCGTTTAGTGTAAGAACAGCCAGCCAAGTCAAGTGAAGCCAAGTTGTTATGTTTGTGGAGATGTACACATAATATAACGTTCATAAGCCCGCAGGAATTTTCAGTTAATTAAACTGAGTTCAAGTAATTTCCATTTCATAATAGTCCTTTTTCTTTTTACCACCACCACAGCACCGTTCCATAAACACAAATCCGACCCCCATCAACCCACTCGCAGTTGGAAGCACACACAACCAAAAAAAAAACAGACAGACCAAGTAGATAGACAAACACAAATACACATACTTTTACTTGAAATGGGCATTTTACAACTTAACAAAATGTTTGCCTGATTGTGAGTGTGTGTGCATAACGCTCTTATTCCATTTTCATGAAGGTAGTTTCATGGGTGTTGCAATTACACGTGAAGATATTCTTATTCTCCATTTATAGATGTATATATATACCAGCAAGACCACAATTAGAACAACTTAACTTGTATGTGTACATGTTTTATTTAAGCTCGTTTTCAAAGTAAGCTTAGTAATCGTCGTAACCGCCTCCTTCTTCATCATCATCATCGCTATTATTATTCCATTCGTTCTTGTTTCTTTCCCCCTTCGTCTGCAACAGCCTCTTTGGGAGAGGTGGATGTGGATGTGGAGGAGGAAGATGTTATTTGTATGTATATTTTTGCATCTAAATGGCTGGTGGTAACTGCCCCATTAAACACTTGCAATGTTGCTAATGGGATTTCCCGGCTTAGCTTTTACAATTACGGGTTTGTTTCTATTGTTTTTATGTGCGTAGATCTATCTACAATCAATTCAATTTAGGGAACAGTACTACCATTTTGTATTATTGCGAAAACAAATAGCATAAAGTGTCTGGCATATTTTTTATTTATCTTTCTTATCACTTTTGTGACTGACATAATAATGATACCAAGTTTTGCATGCGTAAAGAAATCTTCATAAGTTTTATGTCACATTAAAAATTACTATGAGCCAGTGATAATGTAATAATACTGAGTCATTATATTTTTTTGACAGGATCTAGAGATGTACGATTTAGAGGACTTTGGCTACAACAGCGTGAATATTACGTCTTTCCGTTTGATAGATCACACACCAGAGAATGCTCGGATCATCGAGGACATGCAACGGTTTAATGCGAAAAGCTATTCCAAAGTTTTGCAGGTGATTTATACTAAACAAAAAAGAAAGAGATTTTACTTTCTACAAAACTCAAGTTTAACTGTGAATCTTTATGTATTTGCTAACTACATATCTTCAATTGTACTATGCATTTGTATGCAAGCATGCATACACATATACGCAGCAGAAGTATCAAGTGGTCTTACTGTTTAATGGTTATAAAAGTTTATCACAATAGTGGTAAAATGTATCATTATTGAGTGAAGACTCAACATAAAAAAATGTTTTTCAACATTGCAGTTGTATTATGAAGTCTCTGTATCTTTTCTCTTTATAACCTTTTATTTTTCTATCTCTCTTGTCACTACCAACAAACAGCTCAGTAGTTAAATCTTTTTTTTTGTTCGATTGGAGTAAAACCAACAAAACCAGCAGTTTCGACCGGCAACATTTCCCAGCTATAGCACTGTTTTTTTCGACTGCGTTGGTGTGATGATGCGATGTGGTAAACTGGTGAGGTTGGTGGGAAAGAGAAGACGAAGAACAAGTAATACAAGCGATTTTACTTTACTTTCTTGTTTTTCATCTTCTACTTTCGTGTCTATTTCCGTGTCTTAACTTGATGGACTTGTTTTAGAAGTCAATGTGGAAACTTAAACTCTTTTTATACTTGTGCAGCCACAAGGATACCTACCATTATAACTTAACTTGAGGTTTTCACGCGATGAAGAATACATTGAGATTGACTTTCCGCCTTTACTAGCTCACTCACTTCGATAGATAGATAGAAAGAAAAGGTAGGAAGGCAAGGGTTTGTACACTTTTCACTATAAATTGTGTACACTCTAACGAAATAGTACTTCAGACATTAAGACTAAACCAAGTGAGTTTTTACAAGGAGCAGAAATCTAATAAAAAATATCTTGTAAAGTTATCTGAAAATATGATGGTTTGTGGATGAACGAAAAGCATACATGCGTGCACGCACAAAGTATCATATTACCATTACACCTCAAACTATTCTTCTACTTCACAAGTAAATCATCCATGATAAGCGAATAAAATATTCAGACATTTTTATGTCCTCATTAGTTAAGCCATCACTCATCATTATCACTTATGTTATTGCCTTGAATGTCAGATAATCAAAACAAAATTCAAAATGAATCTGGCTTACTATTAACTTATTATACTTAAAATCAGAACAAAGTCAAGTTTGGGGAATCCATTTAAATATATACAGTACCACAACCGCAGATTTAACCATCTCATCCACCCCCTCTGCTTTCTCTTTAAGCTCTGTTTTGAGACTAACATAAAAAGTACTCGTTATCAACGCTTGTTTCGAGCCAAGCCAGACAGCCCACTAGTATAGTTATCCTTGGTGCTCGTCTTTTAACTATTATGACTGTTACATTTACACGACCCATTGTCTTTCCCATTTTCATATTCCTTCTGTTTCTCCACCGTATCATCATCACCCCCATTACTTATATACAGCTACTACTCTTAAAGCATTCCTTCAGAATAAAAAACAGTGATACATCAGAGCAGTGAGTGAAAGAAAAGCCATTTTGTGGTTTTCTTATGCTTTACATTATTCTCCATGTTGCTCGTCTTCGCTATATGTTCCATTGAAATTAAATGAGTAAGATGAAACCAGAGTAAGCTAAAAGGGAAGTGGAATTTGCCACGAAAAAGGAGGCTAAGCAAGTTCACAGCATTCACCAGAGAAAATCCCACGACTAACAAACTTGACTATTTACAAGAAAGAAAGGGTTTCGTTCTAGTTTACATTCTTCCTGGATTTATACGTGCATAAGTCATAATATTCTTGCGAAAGGCCTAAGGGTAGTGTCATTATACTATCCACTATCTCTGTGTTTACTCATCTCTCTCTCCCACCATTCTCGGTTGACAATGAATGAGTGAATAAATATGAGGATGAAGAAAATGGGCAAGGAATATCACTTTTCTCTTGCAATTTTATCCTTTCCCTAACAAACTTGTGAAATATACTTATTTATACCTCAGCTTCTACTCATAAACCTTTCGTCTCTCTCATCTCTCAACCACAGTTATTTTGTAGTCATTAAAAATCCGCCACTTGACTGCTTTGCTCTGTGGTATAAAGTTTCCCATCGCTCAACACAGTTCTCTGTGTATTTACAGAAAATCATATTTTTAACAAAAAAGTCACCCAGTACTCCTTCTCCTGTCATGTCAGTTATCTTGTGTTGCGTGTTATGATATCGTTTTGAATACTAAACGATTTATACATCCATACGTGTGTGCATGCATATGACATATGTGCAGTTCAGCTGAATAGATATTATTACAATAACCTTATCTAGACATCTTGCTCGCTCCTGCTGCTGTTGATGATGATGCATTATGCATACATACGACTTTTTGTTGTCTTTCACTTGTAAGCGGATTCCACACCGCACACTGTTTATATTGCAGATAAGAATATTTACTTTGAGAAGCGGTTCTGCTGCTGAGTGCTGAGAAAGAGTAAATCGCTCAAGAGTTTTCTCAATTTCTGGGACAACAGACTTAGCTTGATTTGCATGATCGTGTGTCACATTCTCAAAAAGAAGAGCACGCCAGAACTACCATAGTGATGTGATGAACCTATTCTTGCGTCTGACTCTTTCTTTCTCTTCTTCAGAAGAAAAAAGTTTTCTCTCTCAAAAAAATTCTTGCTTGAAGATTGAATGAAGAAACAAAGAAAAAAGGGTGTTTGTAGAAAAAGGAAAGAAAAGTGAAAACTTTTTTTCTTCCTTTCTCTTCTTTTTTCTTCTACTACTTCTCATGTTCATGGATACTTAAGCTTGAACAATAGTTCACTTCTTTATGTTTATCCCCTGATGATGTTGTACTTACTTTGTTTGATTTTTTTTGTTGTTGGAGGTGGTGGCGAAAAAAGAACAAATGAGCAAATTCTAAATGGAACAACAAAGAGAAGAATGTAAAATTCTGATATGTAACTATCGAAAGCCAAAATCAACGAATGATGAGATGATGAAACCTTTTCTGTCATTTTCCCATGTTGCCCCAGTGTTTTCAGAAAATTTCCCAAGTTTTCCCAGTGTTTTCTGTCATTTTCCCATGTTGCCCCAGTGTTTTCAGAAAA